>JAULCC010342667.1:0-11756 GCA_032358795.1 Nuttallia obscurata | reverse complement strand
AAATGAACACTCTCTTGCTATACATGTACCTTGTACGTAACATTTAGATGTCAGATTCAATAATTATACAAAAAAATTGCTAATTTTGGACAGCAAAAGTTTCCCACATATAATAACTTTGATATGCATACCCCTGCTGGGAAGATAAAAGAACCAGAGAGTTCAACAGAACAGTTCTCTATAAGTGCTTTCCTCACTCTGGGACGTTCATTAGCCCAAGATGACAGAACGAGACATAAACGAAATAAACAATCAGCATGCTTTTGAAACGAAATTCACTTAATGTCAATAAGAAGTAGAAGCTATAAACCATGTTCTTGCAAATGCGGGTTTATAGGTTAGTGAAATTCATAGAAGTCGACATCCACCACTTTCAGATAACTAAAAATTCGAAAAACATAAACAAAGTAAATATTTGCAGTAATTAAAATGGCTCGTACTTTTAAAAAAAAATAGGTTACAAGCCGTTAATATGCTACTTTCTTGCTCATCACTTTGACGGTGGATATACTAAAATATGTTGATTTTTACCTTGCGGAGTGATCCAAATGAAGTAATGAATTTGTGTTTATCATAGTTTCATTTCAGTTTTCATTTTATCTTGTTTAGTTGCTGTTGCTTATTTGCTGGTGCGTCAAAATATTTCGATCCACTATTCCTAATTATACTTCAAAGTGTATGGGAAACTTAAATACATACATGTTTTGCAGTGTTTGTGTTTATATATCCAGTAAGCTTTCTGAGAGTTATAAAAAGCTGATCATTGTTATAAATGGCGTATATGTCATTTGCAATCTGTACTTATATTGAATTTATTTGCAATGATTTGTGTCTAGGATATTATATATCTAGGAATACAACAATAATATCAATAACTTAAAGGAATATTATTCTAAAGTAAATGCGAAAATGATTGACGTATGCAAATGAACATAAATAAGTAACGAGACATAAATTTAGAGGCGAATAGTTTTTTTTGTTACTAACGAACTATTGTATAAGACTTACCTCTTTCTATGGTCGTTCAGTCTCCAAGTAAAAATGGTCATCGCTACACCCTCGATTCTCCTGACAGGTAAGGACCCTGAAAGACATTCAGTAAATGGATAGAATCGAATAGAATACTAATAATATTGACCAGAAACTGTCATGCCAAATATCCCCTGCACTATCATTAAGCAAACGTTTTTGCTTGCACAATATGAATCATTACATTTTTTCATAACTACATAGAGATGATTGGAAAGGGAAACCTGAATGAGTCAATATAGTAGTAAAAACCAAATTGACCGAAGGCTTTCTATCGCTTCATTTCAATCGCAACCATATAAATGACTTTATTTTTAGGTGTGATGTTCTTTAATGGCATAAATGTTAAATCAAGTTGCTAAAAATGTATATCGCAAATATTTATTCCTATGGGGTATCTACGTTCGAGATTCTAGGGTTAACCAATCGTTTATATTTGGTTTGCTCTTTTCAGACTTTGTCATGGTCAGCCATGTCCAAAAGCTCACGGTCAGCAATGAACAGAAGTAAGAGTATTGACCATCAACTGGAAGAGGAGAGAGAAAAGAAACAAAAGGAACTCTTACTTCTGGTGTTAGGTATGCCATTAATATAGACATCTTATGAAACATGAATACGTATTCCAAAACCAAATTGTTTAATAATTGATTCGATTTACCTATCATCATTATGTGTTTTTTCCTTTGGTTGTAGGTGTCAAAGGACACATTGTAATGACCAATTTTATGTATTTGCCAAATAACTTGTTTGATATGTAATTGATTCAATAACGGCAAATTTCCACTTTCTCATGCAATGTAACAAAATGCATAAACTCTTAGCAAGTTTAAGTTCATTGGAATTTCATGGAGGTTTCTTGAAATTAAGTGTTCTATTTAAGCAACTTCTAAAAAGATTGCCAAATAAAAGCAGCTTAATTGATATACAATAGCCTTAAGAAAATTGAATCATATTGAAATTGCTAGTTTTGTGTCCAGCGCCTATCTATACTGAAAAGTCAAAAGAAACTACACACTTTTTGTTTTCGATTTTCTGCGTCAGACAATTTTAGTTGGTTTGGATTAAAATTTCATATGTCGTGTATAATGGAGTAAATGCACTTATGTCAGCTCAAATTGACTCAATAAGTGTCCGACATTGCGACCGGACGCTAATATGCAATTCATGAATCGGTATATTGGAAACGGTTTATCACTGACCGACTTCCTATACATCGTTCTGATGTAGAAAACACTCAACTTTTAAACTAACATTGCTTTAAACATGCTTAGGCTGTCTTTAAAACTAGAAAATTGAGTCTGTGAGATTGCTTGCTTCTGGTGTCAGCGTCGCTAGACAGATTACTATCATCAACTTGCAGCAGAGTTATAATGTCAAAGAACGCCCTAGAGCCCGAAGTTTCGATGGTGAGACAAAAACGGTTTATGACGCTGACATAGTCGTCAACGCTTTACGTTGGCAAAATAACGGCGATTCAATACGGCATATAGCCGGCAACTGTAATGAGACGTACCGACTGTTATTTGACTACACACCCTGGTATTCTAATGCATGACAATGCCAGGCCACACATAGCATAACAAACTAGGGATTCTCTGCAGAGAAACTGCCTCGGCGTCTTACCGTGGCCTGAATTTAGCCCTGTAATGAACCTAACTCGGCATATTTGGGCATTGCTTAGTTGAAAGGAGAAGAAATCACTAAAACAATATCCATGATCTATCAAATGACGTCATTAAGGCGTTATGTCAGGTCTATACGGTCGAAATGTCTTACCCTGAAACAAAGGAGAGGTGACCACAACCGTAAATAGCACTTTTGAAGCTATGATTTCAGTAAATTTTCATAAAGAACAACAGCACATGGAAATTGCTAATTTTTGTGATTATTTAACTTGCTAAATACCGTTTAGCTTATCAAAAACGTTCTTTCGGAAATTAGTCTTTGCAAAAGTAAGGTCACTTTGTTATCAAATGTTAAATACTATATTATTTTCAAAAATAGAAAATAATAAATGTAATATTGTAAAATGTAATTTTTTTTGGCTTTACCTCGGCGTCACTGAAAAGTGCCCATCCTTAATTTTAACAAATCGCATAGCATTGTGTTCAAGCATTAAAACAAGGATATTTTTATCCAACAAAGTACACAGAATTGTACAATCGATGAATTCAAAATGATTTTTTCGATCAAAGTAGACATGTACTCATCCTTTATTATAAATCACTCGTCTCACTTGAAAGTTTTAAGACTCTTTTGTGAAGAATGCCACGTTAAAGGGATGTTCAACGGACGGACTTTCATTTCGTAAAATTGCACGTCAAATAGGCTGTTCTTACTAGACACTCATGAAACTGACCAGGTGACATGATCACACAATGTCTGTGAGTGAGAATGTGACGTCAATACTTACAGACCTTCACATTTCCCACCTCAATATCCGCGACAGGTTCAGACTAGCGACAAAAACGGCAGGAGAAACACCAGATCCACATGATAGGACTAGTGCATGTACAGTAACGCCGGTCCGTGAAGCAAGTTGTATTTTGGCCCCGTATCGCTTACCGAGGTAACGTTTTGACGCCAAAATGGCCTTAGTTGGTTAACCCTGCATAAAATCAACCTAGCGACAATTGAAGGGTATTTTATTCACGTATTAGTCGAGATTTTGTCTCGATATTTGTGATGGGAGGGAGAAGATGTGGAGACGTCGTGGAGAACTCTATGCAGATTGTTGCGTTCGAAAGGCCATTCGTTGGATTGGGGGAAGTGTAATGTGTGTGTGGAGACATACACTGCCCAGCGCTACGTGGATAATGTACTCAGGCCTGTAGTTCTTCCGTTCTTTCAGAATCTTGATGGCGTTATTAAGGTTCTCCAGTCGCATTCTGCTAGGGTCACACAGGGTTTTCTTATGGAAATCAATATCAATACAATACCCTGGCCTGTTTTCTCCCTTGACCACATCGAGCATTTTTGGGACCATCTTGGATGAAGAATCTATGATGTCACATCGTCAGCAGCTGGTGCATGCACTAATGGAAGTGTAAAGAGGACAGTACATATCCCAGCGTCTGATTCAGAGAATGAGACGCAGTGACACTGTCCTCGGTCCATTTCCAACCTATGATCAGAGATACATATAAAGGGTAACTTTTCATTGACGATGGGTTTATAAGATAAGAGGTATTTCAAGAGATAATGATATTCAAAAAGGTATTATCGAAAATATTAGTGCTCATATAGATGTTTTCCTTTAACATTTCCTTATCAAGTTTTCAAATCCTGCTTAAATTATCCTACTTTTTTAAAATGTCGCGAACCAAATATCGATTCACAAATCTTTTATTTAGAAAATGGTGTGAATAAATTCTTCTGAGGACTCGTTGTAACGATTTATTTTACCAATAAGAGCTGTCATCGGCAATCAAAACAGAATTTGGAGATACGTATCCAAATTATCCCCAAAATCTACTTCCGGTGTTTCTATTAAGCATATTCCTAAATGATTTAAAACTATATACAGTATTGATAGTACAACAGTAAACTGAGTAATGTGGATTATGAATCTGGAAGATTTTTAAGCTGCAGATGACGCAGTAATAGTTAGTGACACTGTATACAACCAACTTAGCGCTCGACAAAATTAAAGATTGTTGTGAAATATTGAAGTTAGATATCAATGTCTCAAAAACCAAAACCTTGATCATAAGCAAAGTCAAAAAAGGCCTATAAAATTTAAAATTGGAAACGATGTAGTTTTTGTTGTGCAATCGTCATTATCATTCATTCTTGTCAAAAAAGAAACAAAAATAAACTGTGAATGTATATACATATATAGGCATATACTTTACTCAAAACTTAATTTATCTCAAAACAAGCAAACAGAGCCATGTTTTCTTTATTTGGGATTCAGTCCCTTTCTTTACCATATGATATACAAATTGGTCTTTTCGAAAAGCCAGGTAAACCCATACTCTAAGATGTTCTGAAACCAGTTGGGTCATGGTGCCTCCATGGCCGATAGATTATAGTCATTGACTTAACTCACCGCTGTAGGTTCGAATCTGGGCACTTCGGATTTTTTAAGTTAGGAAGCCTTCCAGCTGGCTTGCGGTAGGTCGGTGGTTATACCCGAGTGCGTTCTGTGCCTGAAAAAGTGCAAAGTGTCCCCCGGGGTCTTCCTTCACCTGTAATGAGCTGGACATCGCGATATGACTGAAATACTGTCAAAGCGACATTAAATTCCCAATAAAACAATAAATTGTCATTTTGATGTCAGGTCAGAAAATTAAGCTTTTAAAAACTCTCTTACCAAAGACAAGGTATTTTTTGTTTTGCTTTTTTGATCCTTGGGTAGACCTCTACCAAAATTGTTCAAAAATAAATGATATGTTAAAAACAAGGCTGCCAGAGGCCAATTTTCCCTATATAGCTTTATAGAAAACTTTAACAATCTTCTTCTTAAAAACTACTGATCCATTTTCAACGTTATTTCACAGAAATTATCCTTGAGTGGACCTTTACCAACATTGTTCAAAAATAAATGATATGTAAAAACAAAATGGCCACAAGGGGCGGTGCCAGTTTTCCTTATATAGCTATATAGACATCTTTGACAACCTTCTTCCCTTTAACTACTGGTTCATTTTTAAATTAATTTCACAAAAATCATCCTTGATTGGACTGCTACAAATATTGTTCAAAGAATTTGTTTTCATACATAACTCTGGTTACCATTGCAACATACAGGAAAACCTCAAAAACCTTCTCAAAAACAAGTGGCCAGATTTGAAAATTATTTGGATCAGTTGAAATCATGGACACCAGAGAATGGAGCCAGTTTCCTTATATGGAGATATTCAGGTTTAGCGATTACAGGACCATCATGGTCATCTTGTTTTAGAGAAAGAGGAAGGCTCCACTATGTTGGAAATATAAAACAGTATCTGGAAATTGTTAATAACTTTAATCACTTAGTCTTTACCGGTAATTTTAACCATAACTCTAGGTAGACAACTTTTTAATGCATTTGTTAATTTCACTTTGCGATACAACTACGAAATGTTGTTTTCTTTTCAAGAAATAAACAAATTAGATAGATTGCGTTACATGTTATTTTTTGTAAACGATTGTTAGTTTTACTTGTAATAAGTAAAAATATGGGAAAGCTAGGAGATTTCCAATTTACATTAATAGATATTGCCGTATTGTTAAATACCAGTGAAATCTGATGAATACAGATAATATAATAATGAAGATATTTTGTAAGTAAGAAACAGAGGGTATAATTTCCATGTTATATTTAAAAAAGCTTTTGATACATTTATAAAGTCACGGCATGGAATTTACCTACGCGAGCAATAACCTTCCTGTTCGCAAGCAGTAGCTTTTTCGTGCACCCGCTGAAACTGAAATCGACACCTTATGTTTGGCATAATAATGATATAATAACAACAACAATAATAATAATAATAATTAACGTAATAAAAACAATAAAAAAATATTATGTACTACATACAGAGCTTCACATTTGACATCATAAGGTAATGCTTTACTGCCGATTACGTCGATATTAACATGTGTTGCATTAGTTAACACGTTTCTTTCCATTGCATATAAGGAATAGTGAAGAAAAAAGTGGCCACTGTCATCACATGGATATATTCAGTGTGGGCAAGTCGAATTGTCAGATAATAAATGGTCAAATTATGGTCAAGTGTCTATTTGGATTACTAGAAATGTTTCTAAATTGGCAGAAATTATTATAGTATATAGTATATTCGAGTTTATTGAGTACTTTAATATTGTTTCCATTCATTGAATAAAAGGATGCAATATTTTTTTTACATTGCATAGTTTGATATTGCATACTGTAGAGCTTTTTTACGTGGTGCTAAGGACTGAACTGTTTGTTTTTGATTAATTCCATTCATTGCGGGTATTTCGTTTAAACAGGATATTACTTCTCGCGAATCATAACACTGAGTAAAATATACACAATAAAGACACACACTTGTATTTTATCTCTCTCGTTATTTAATTTTTGATATCCGCGTGAGTTTTGAAGGCTAAAGTTCAGAACTCTTCTGAAAATGCATTTATAATCTCCAGTTTTATCCAAATACTGATATTAACCGGCAACTATACTAGTTAAATCTGATGAATCGCGTTTAGACTGACCAAGTGACTACATTGGAGTCAGTTAGGATAAATCTAAAGAAATGACGTCAAGTGTTATCAAGAGGTTCTCGAGTGGGTATTGACGTCATCGCGGTCACATGACAGAGATTCGCCGCGATCACGCGATCGTGAGTCAAACTAAGCGTCATTCAAGTCAAGTGCAGACGCTACTTAAGAACGTCCAATTTTTTTAAAAATCGAACCAATCGACGTTGAACTTCCAAGAGCCGACGCCAATCGAGAATGACCGATATTTTCCAAATATAACCATTCACGGACGACCACGTCAGTTTAGTGTCGTCCCAGACCAAATATTTGTGCCCCTCATGGTGACGCATTCTAGTTTCATTTTATGTAAGGGTAATATTTCGACATGATAGCCTTCCCAAGTCATAGCTTAGTCACATCCTTCAAAGATGACAACCCTTGTTCCAGATAAATGAAAAAACGTATTTCTTGCCACTTGTTCCTATACGCCAAAATCTACACAAAGGACACTTCTTTGAGGGGTCGTTCTGTGTAGTAAAGACACGGTCAATGTCTTTCTTCATGGTAACACCCTGGTAAAGGCTACAACATTTTCTATGAGTACTGGTAGTATTTTACCATCAGGGAGGTTTTTAGCAAGATCAGATTACTGCCATTTATTTCAGGTGATCTCAGAAGTGTATTCCATGAGTTTTACTTTTTTAGGTGTCACTAGGTTCGAGTTATCAGAAAAGTCCATTCTTTGGCGTGTTTGTTAGTTTCTACTTGTTATAGTTTGTTCCGTTATATTTGTATCTGCTGTAATGTGATGTACATCACCTAAAAACAAAAGAAATAAGTAGTGTGGTACCTAAAAATCTTAACCACCGGAAGTACTCAGTTCTTAACTAATATTAACTATACATCCTTCTGTGCACTATTGCAAGATATGAATATCATTAATTAGATAAATAAGTTGTTGTTATTAATTATTTGGAAAAGTTTAACTAAAAATCTAAAATCAGTTTATTTGCACTTACCCCTTTGGACGTGATTACATTTAAATAATATTATACGATAACAAAAATAATCATCACCTAGTGCTGAAAAACTAAGAAAATGCATAATTTACAGTTTTATAACAAATATGTTTTGTATTATATATATCATTTAATAGTGTCATGTTTTATATTGATGGACAATTGTTTTTATACTAATGTAATACAAATATCTATCACTTCGCCAATATGAATCACAAAATGCAATATCATCAAACTGTGCAAAATAGGAGGTGGGGTAACGAATCTGCCTTTGAGTCATTATGTAGCCACTGTAAAGTTCAATGCTAAATATTGGTGATATCTGCATATCTGTCTAAGGAAATACAAGACGTTATCCTGAGTCCGTTTGATAACTTCTAATCTCACAGTAGTAAATGCTCGGGCAGAAGTTTAATTATCAATCAATTATAAAAAAAATCCAGAATCATTAGATATGATACAATTACTTAATGACATAATATAGGCAACATCCAGTCCAAGCCAGTGTTATATAATGTGGTACTTGGTCTGATATAGTAATACTAAGTATGGAGACCACTTGTCTAAAGGGTCCATGATATTTAATCATTGCGGTCACATTACACAGGTTTGACTGTATAATAGAGGTAAATAAGGGATATAGATTAAATGTTATAATACTGATCCAGATATATAAGATGAAAGGACCTGAGTGCAAAACAAAATTGATAATATATAATTAATCCAATCTCCAAATGGATAATACATTTCAGATGAAATGCAGTTTGATCATGAAGACGCTTAACTTCAATTTGATCCGCCATTATGCGATTGACTCTAAAACGTTGTTACAAAAAAATAATTCTGTAGTAAATCTTGCCAGCAATAACAATCTGTTCCCTCCTAACTGTTTAACATATGAATATAAATTTCCTTACTTGCACACACTTTCGAAGCTTCCTGTGACCCATTTTAACATTTTGCAGACGCTATTAGACGCGTGCAGACGAAGGCATTGACTTTGATATAAATAGATGCGCCGACACAGTTAAGACAGAACATGTTCGCTAGTGAACAATCGAGTGAATTTTATATGTTACCCTTGATCAGATATATTTGGTACAAAAACGTGAATGGATCATCTTGTACAGTTTAACATTCTGTTTTTATATTCTTCCTTTTATTCTTCCTTTAGACACGGTCTCAAAGTTTTAAAACTAATTCCAAATTAAATAAGACAATACCTGAGAACACAGACATGAATTAATTCTATAGCAATTTCAGAATTAGTAGGTAGGGTTAAGGAAAGTGTCATTGAGTAAGTTGTTGATACTGTTGGTTAATTTCATATAATATCAGGACAATTCGTGATTAAAATGGTGAATCATATGTCAAAAGAAACGAAAGAATAATGAAGAGACAAAAGAAAGTGCATTTTCAAAATTTCAAAACGGACCTGTTTTGGGGACATTCTTTTACTAAAATATGCCATTTTGACGGAAATTATCCAAATTATTAAGCCTTTTTGACCTTCAGAATGATTTAGTACATTGATATGCATGTGTCCTTTGAGCAGATATTTGTACATATCGACATGTGGCAAGAATTACATTTTTTTTCATTATCTATGACTAAGCTAACACTTGGAAACGGCTATCATGTTGAAATATTACCTAGAGGTATCGAAGTTTTAAGAAATATGAAACTAGAATTTGCCACCTTGAGTGGTACTAATAGGCGAAAAAGTTGGCATGGGCACAAGGACTACATGCTCAGCGTCTTCTATATTAGTTAACAGTCGTGCATTTTTAAAGTGTGTGATTGCTAAACTATGGTTGCATCAACGGAAATAAGTTCGAACTTTAAAAGGTAACTTCTCATGAGAATTTTATATATATCTGCATACACATGTTTCCAAACAATTATATCTTTTTTCTTGGTATATAATACAAATCGTGTACGCGTATTAACTTCTTAATCCATAGAGGCAGAGAGTTGTAACATCGTGATCATTATTGAATACTTACCTCGCAGAACGGATCAATACACTTCAGTCATATTGTATCCTCTATGTCCTCTGAAGTCTTAAGTACACTCGCTCAATGCTCAAGTGGACAAGTCTACTTTTCGAAGCCAACTTTATCTGAGAATTTGAGTGAACAAAGTATACCCTGTTAAAATCAACCAAAAACATTCTGACACTTTGTAGGTGTATCCCAAATCTATGATTAGTCTATGATGAACGATGGTGATTTCTGTATTACACGTACATTACTTGTCAGGATATTTCTTTAGGCATCATCAGCAGCTCAACAATAAATATACTGTAAACGACACATGGCTAAGTTTATCATTTCGTATTTACTAGCGACTGATTTCCTAACCTCTCATAATTTCATATATACATGTAAGGTACCACCCTAACTTTCGGTGATTCTTTATTAGTCTATGAAAGACGATGGTTTCTGTATTACACGTACATTACATGTCAGGATATTTCTTTAGGCATCAGCAACAGCTCAACAATATACGTAATGAAAACGACATATGGCTAAGTTTATCAGTGCGTATTTAATAGCGACTCTCATCAATTCATAGATATCTATATTCTGTCAGAACAGATGTTAACATTATTACGTTGGAAACACTTTGCTTACGTCAATAACATTGTGAATGGTGTACGTCACAATAGCCGAACTTTGAACTAGTAGTATTCCCAGTACAAAGTAATTAGGTGTCGTCTGCACGTTATAAACTGTGAATAACCGGTTAAAACACGTTCTTGTATAAATATATAGCGAATGATGGAGCATAGTATGTAATGGGATAATTTCCTCAGTATAATGTAAATTGTAGTAATAATAAGACATCGTGTATTTGAATGGTTTCATATACATCTAGTAGCGTAGGTAAGGCATTTTTAATTTTTTTAAATAAATAAAAATTTATGCATACCTTTTAATCTAAAATAATACAACATACTATTTCAATAAATGACATTTACTGTAGATTATACCTTATTACTTAATGTTACTTAACAGTTACTGGATTCAGATAATTTTACCGCAAAGGTGTTTTTCTCACAGAGGTGATTTTTCACAGAGAAGTTTTTGTCACAGGGAAGATGATGCCGACTTGGGAAATTCGTGCCTCTTATATAGATTCTGATATTAGACCATATGATGACTTTAACCAATAAGATCTTCGGCTAACATCAAGACAAAGTGATTAGTCCTCACATAGTATATGTAAAATCACACATTCAGATTAATAAAAGTGCAGGCTTAGTCTTTCAGGAATCGGCTGATAAAATATATTCAATACTATTTTAATACGCCAGTCCTTAAATTAGAACATTACAAAAAGCCGAATCTAAAATACATGCGCGCATTAATACGTATGCAGAACCCACTGCGCACACATACAGTCTTATATTCAACTAAATGGACATATAACAACCGGCTTTAGCATGGCTTCCAACTAGTTTTGCATATGGATACTACTGTGTGAGTTTCATACAAGGCAGATACTTATATCTAGCCAGAGAGATGACATTGA
>JAULCC010342556.1:0-11756 GCA_032358795.1 Nuttallia obscurata | reverse complement strand
GGGTTCGAATCCAGGTCTGGGCACTTCGGATTTTTCAAGTGAGGAAGCCTTCCAGCTGGCTTGCAGTAGGTCGGTGGCTCTACCCGGGTGCGTTCTGTGCCTAAAATAGTGTACACAGGTCCCCCGGGGTCACCCTCCCCCTGTAATGAGCTGGACATCGCGATATGATTAAAATACTGTTAAAGCGACGTTTAATTCCAAAAACTAAAACAAAAAAACTGCCAAAGTTACACATGTCTGTGACGTTGATAGCCATCCAACTGGCGTAATTCGTGTGGTATAGACTGGTAAAAACCAAGGTTTTAATCTGGTTAGTGTAGCTACATACAAGTCAAAATCACTCATACGTATTGAACGCAAAAATGTCATCACAAGAAGTTCAAGTTCAAGGTTTGTGTGCCAGTAAAAGAACTGTGGACATTAAGTTTTTCGAAGTGTGCACCAATTGCTGAAACTTTCTGAACTGTCATCTGGATCGCGTTATATCGTGTTTCACCCAGCAACCATGAAATAACCTACACACGAAAAACACCGAAGGCCATAAGATTCTCAAAGACGGGCAACATTATAAAAGGAATTTTGCAAGATTATGAAGTCTTGCCCAAATGGTAATGTTTGGGAATATTATGCCTAGCAACCTTTTCTAAGCTGCATTCGTTGATTACACACTGAATGACAATATAAAAAGAAAGATGCAGATATCAAAAGACATAAGATTATGTACAATGATATCGTTCTGTAAAAATAACTTTGGACACTACCAGTCTAGGTGGCTGCTTGCTATGGAAAACATATTGCCTAGAAGCCGTTGCCTTTTCTATGGGCAACTCAAAATGGCTCCATCCTCCTGACAATTATAAGCATAGGCTGGCATTAGCACATGCATAATTTTCATGCATTTATCACTATCTCGGCCACGTGTATGGCTGCTTGTTAAGGAAACTAGGTTGCCTAGCAACAGTTGCTATGCTATGGGCAACTCTCGATGACTCCTTCCCGGTTAATAAACAGTATCGGCTGACGGTTCATTGTGCCAAATTTTATGCTTTTGTTCACTATCTCAGACGCATGGATGGCTAGTTGCTAAGGAAACTATATTGCCTAGCAATCGTTGCTATGCTATAGACAACTCTCGATGTAATGTAATCATCCGGAAAATTATCAGTATCGACTAAAGGATTTTTGTGCCAAATTTCATGTTTTTATCACTATCTCAGCCGCCTGATTGGCTGGTTGCAAAGGAAACTATGTTGCCTAGCAACCGTTGCTATGCTACTGGCAATTATCGATGGCTCTACCCCAGGAAATTATAATCAGTATAGGCTGAAGAATCATTATGCCAAATTTCATGCTTTTATCAATTTTTGAGCAATGTTTATACCCATCTGTTATACTTTTTGATAATTGGAAGCAATCTTGAATCGTCTCTAGCATTGCAGAGACATACTCACATTTATTATAATTTAATGACACTGATCACGAAATCACTATAGTTTCATTTTATAACTTGAGAAGCCTAGATAAAATAGTGTTTCGGTTTATTCGAAACATTCCAATAATCAATATCAAATAAGTCTGCTTTGCTTTTAGATATTTATTGGTTTAGTTTTTAACTCTTTATAGTTCTAAGAATACATGGTTAAAGTATATGATCAATTCAGTCACTCCTTGTTTGGTTAAGAGTCATTTAAACATTTGTGTTTGATAATTCATAATTTACTGGTGTTTTTCATGACATCATGACAATTAGACAGGTATCATCTGCTTGAGTAAAAGTCAGTAAAACACTTAATACAATACATCACTTTAATTAGGCGAAACCATATACTGTGGTTGTTATTGTTGTTTGTAGCCCACAATATAGATACAATTAGTGCTGTAATGCACGTTTCCCGAGAACAAGACAAGAAAAAACAACAACATTAAACATAGAAGATAACTTTCAGACAAAGAAAATAAGAATTTATATAAGAAAAAGGGAAAACTAGTAACTGTTTCATTCATTTTCAATTCGGGAACCATTGTACCACTAATCAATTTTTCAATTCCCCAGAATTTCTTAATTCGTCCTCAGTTTCGTTTACTTTTGTCTTTCGATTCAAACTAAAGCAGATAGAGACTATGATATCTGTTGGCTGATAACTTCGCCCAGTTGCCTTTTTTCACGCTTGAAGTAAAGTACAAACCTTCTGAATTTTCAGAGGTGCTTCCCGAAAAAGACGATATTTGCCACTATATATTACTGCTAAGCAATAACAATAGTTTTACATTTAACCCTTCATTTTCGAGCAAAGTTATCTCTACACCGTTGATGGTTTAAAAGTTAATATTTTGAAGAAAAAAATAATATTCTCTAATAATTTTTTGAAAATTAAGAACTATCAGTTTATGATAATATTTACCCTTTTAAGAAATTGTAAGGAATCTCAGAAAGTTATATGTCACCTAACGCAAGAGCTTCTAAACTTTGGAATTACGTTTTTTAATTTCACGCATGGTCATATTAAGCAATTTATTCACAATTTCTTGCCGTCATAGCAGTGACCCTAATTCAGTGCGAAGAACAATTACTAAAATCCTAACTCTAAGTCACCAACTAAATTACCCCAACTACGGTCTATTGAATTATACACTTCGTCATGACGCATTAACAGAGGAAATATCAATCAATTCTTGATTCTGTTCTGGGGAACGTTAACGACACAAAGGCCGTGGATTAGAGACATTGCCTGTTAGTGGTGCGTAGAATGTTACGTGATTTAAGATTCAACAAATTTTATTCAGTAGCGTAAGCAAAACATGTTTCTTGCCACGTGATACAATGAACAAAGTATAATGATTCACACATGACAACATTATGCGTAGTTAGAAAAAAATAAAAGAAATAGAAGAAACAAAAGCAGAAAAATCCACAAACATACAATAAATAGATAAATAAAAAACAAAAAAGGTAGGTAAAAAAGAAAACATACGTGTCTTCAATAGCCACATGTATAAAAAGCGTGAGACTGAACATATATCCCCTATGTCTGTAATTTAACATTTCAATGATAGTTCGTATATTTTCAATGATAACCATTAAGGAAAAAAATATTCAATCTTAGCTGAAAAAAGATAAATACTTCTATGTATTTACTTGACTTTGTCTAACTGAAAGGGCTTCATAAATAGAGGATATCTGACGAGTTTTCACTATATCTCATTGTGTAACCTTTTTTTAAAGATATGGTGACATTCTTTATGCTCTGAAATATAATTGTCCGTAACCGGGACCAAAGTTAAAGTGACAGCATGACGGGTCCTGAAGGCAATTTAATGCTCAAACTCGCTATAATTTGCGCATTCTTTTGCAAGTCAAAAGATGTATATAATTATCGCAATATTTGGTCTCTAAAAATGTTTCCTGTTCTTCTATAAATACGAGAAACACAATAACAAAAACTTAATTATAGTATTTATCTGTACATCATTGTTGATATTCTGAACTCTGTTGAAACAAACCGGACCCGCTAATAAATTATCGGAAGTTGCTCATTTACATTTTTGCGCATAAGCAGATGCCATTCACGCTTTGTGGAACACATTTAATACAACAAATCGATTACATCACACAACGAGACGCATTTGTGATATTTAGCCGCGTTTGTAGTGTATTTTCGAAACACCTACCGAGCTTGGGATTGCAAAAATACCCGATTACCCTTATGAAAACATAATTACTAAAACATGCGTCGTTATAACATTGAAATGTGGTTAAGTAGAAGAGTGATATGGCCAGACAGACTAACACAGTACTTCTTATATATTATATTTACCTTAAGCTGGTAGTCACAAACAACCAAGCGCATTTGATTAAAGAAAGTGCAGTTGGTTCTTAATATTCATGAGACAGCAAGTTTATATAAATTGTCGATATCGATTGCTATTTCTATACGATTGTAACATGCTTTTTCGACTTGCTTTACAGATAGGTGGGTCACTTTAATACCTTTATAATCGACCTATTACAGCACATTTCAAATTTCAAAACTATTCTACGTGGTTTGTTTTAAAACTTAGCTAGGCATTAAGCTTGGTATTTTTAAATTGGATTACTGCACTGTCAAGTCGACGTTTCGTTGAAATCTCATAGCGGTGAGTGTCAATTCTGTATTGCCTCAAAATTATGAGATTTCCTCCTTAGACGTGGCCGCCTTGTAGAAAGACAGATTTGCTCTGCGTAAATGAGCTTGACATTTAATACATCAAAATCCGATAGAAACGTTCCGAAGCTGATTCAAAGCAGGCTACATGTGCGTTAAGCAGACTAGACAACTAGACGAGATAACCAAGATTTATAAGCGGAAGAATCTTTGCCTTGCAGTTCCTTAAAGAGCTCTAACAGTGATTCAGACAAAAGAGTTTAAAGCGAATAGGAAATATGTGTTAATTAAAAGCACCGAGTTAGAAATTGCAGTAAATAGCTTTTGTTAAACAAACATTCACTGGCAGAAAAGTCCCATGTAGCAGAGATAAGATATATTTGAGGTTTTGACTGTCACAATAAGGCGTTAAATATATAGGTTTGCAAGTTGTGTTTTTCTTACACTCCGTAAGCATTTGTTTCAATACGCCGTATTTCCGAACAAAACATAGCGATGCGTGTCACTATCTACATTTAATTTAGTTTTAAATTATGTGTCAAACCCTGCTGTGTTATACTACACAAACGACATGTTTTGCTTTCTAAATAATCATATAATATAAATATATTATCATTTTTGTTCGTAATTGTTCAGTTTTATTGTATATAATGTGAACTATTTCCTTTTTAAGGAAGTGTATCTTACGTCATGTCTGCATATTTTATTAATCAGTTTATTTTAAATCTAATTTGAGTTTTTATTTGTTTTTTGTTCTTTTCTTAAATCATGTTTTGGAATCGGCTTGTGTACTCTTAAGCTATTGTTTCTGGTTTTAGGAGTTTTAACAAAAATACCTATTTGTATGGCTAATGAAATCTGCATGCATTTTACTTATTATTTTTATTATTATTGTAGTTTCAGTTCTTATTCTTATGTAATAGTTGTATTTCACTTTGATAATTACTGTGTACTAAATAGTCTCCTGTAATTCAAATTTGAATGGCATGATGTATATTGTTGATGTATTATATCTGTGATGTATGTATATATGATTACCATGACGAGACTATAATAAAGATATGAATCTTCAATTTTGAAAACAGTGCACGTCGCTTTTATTTTGTCTATGAGATAAATCATTGTTGATTTTTATAAATCGGCAATATATTATATTATTAAAAATCAAATAAAAGAATATACGTCGTATAAAAAGCCACTACATACTATCGGTTTTGTTAAATGCTTAAAATCGTTCATGGCTTCATGGGACTGTAGAAATTTCTATGGTATGCCTGCACCTTTAACTAACACGGTTTCGTCAGTGACACAATGTATCAATAAATTATAAACAATGTGATCATATTTTAAATCACCTAAGACATTACAATGAAAGTTAATTGGATACTTCTGTTTGTGCTGAATAAACACATTCCGTGCTGATGGTGCAGGCAAAAACATGTTATATTCATTTTATTGACTGTCAGAACAAAGTTAAAGTAATCCAGTAAAGTGATAAACAGTATTTGAACATCTAATTAGTTATTTCTTTGTTGTTTTGCATCAGCATGAGCTGTCTATCGATTTTGGCCCTATTAATGAAACATGCCTATGTCGACCTTTAAGAAACGAACCGGTCTGTTGTATAGTTAATGTTTTATGTGACCATTACATTTCTTCAAACAAAATCAGGCTTAGATGCAACAGTGGCATCTTGTCAGGATACTTAAATACTTGTTCAGTATTTTTTATGTTATTTGCAAAACCTCATTTACATTGATAGCGCCAATTGATAAGATTGTGTTTTTCATTACAATGATTAATTAGCCTACTTTGAAGAAGGTATTGTTTTAAAACAGATCATTCTACTTTGCTTCCTGTATCGAATTAGTGCAAACATTTAATCAAGATGTAATCACTTTCCTTTCACGTTACGTAACGACAAGGTCTTCAGCACAGCTGTAATCAAATTATGAAAAATAGAAAAAAAAATCCCAGATAATAAGATGACTACTCTCTTCAATCTGCTTCCAAGTGACACGATGACGACAATTCTACAATCTTTGCATCAATATAATTTCTATAAGCCTAATTAAATATGTTTTTTTCAAATTTGTGTGAAATTTTAAAAAACAAACAAACTTGGAATTAAGTTGAAATTCTGGCCTCACATGTCTGACTAGGGAGTCTTTCTTCGACTATGTTTTATACTATTTATCTACAAAACTACATTAATCTCATTAAAAAATACCACTGCATGCTAGATGTACGCTATTGTTCCAAATTAAAAACCCCGACGACAAAATACTAAGTGAGATAGAGAGCGATCTATTTAATTTTCTATGAAATGGCCCAGCAAAAATTAAGAAAACTAGTAACAAAATATTTTACAGAAGGAGGGTTGAGAATGATTAATATACTGAATTCCATCCAAAGTTTAAAATGCTCATGGATTAGACGACTCCATCTAACAAATGGTAAATGGTTCAATTTAACGAACAATATGTTTGAACTAGATAAAATAATTTGCTGTGGCAAACACTATCCCGAAACCGTTAGCAAAAATATTACAAATACTTTTTGAAAGATGTCTTAAAAGGATATTCAAATTTAATAAAATTCCAACCAGTGCTTAAACTTCATGATGCCCTTATGAGCCCATTATTTTACAATGACAGTTTATTAGTTTGGGGTAAGAGTTGTTCTTTAAGAAGTCTTGGTACAGAAAAGGTATTCGATTTATAGCTGATAAGTGGATCATTTTTGTCAGAATATACAATATTAGAAAACTATGGAGCTCAAATTAATTATCTACATTAAATAATGTTGTTAGCAAATATCTGAAATCTTTTGTGAAAAACAACGTTGAATCACCGAACAAGTATACCATAGAAATGCCTTTTATACCATATCATTACAGGGTAGTTATAAAAAAAAACAGCTCAGGAAGTCGTGCAACTTATGACATGTTAAATTAAAATTAACATTATCCAACTAGTAAATCTAAATGAAATGACCTGTTTAATTTCACAGATGATCAATGGAAACTGTTTTATAGCATGCCGTTTAAAAGAACAAAATCTTCCGAGCTTCAGTGGTTTCAAACACAAATACTACATAGGATATTGCCGGTAAATATGTATCTCAAGACCATTAATTTAAAAAAGAATTAACTCTGTACTTTCTGTAACAAGAAACTAGAAACAATTGTCCACCTATTAACTGAATGTGATCTAACCAAGTCATTCATTGACTTCTTATGTAACATGATACAAATGAAAATGAAAAATTATGATATTAAGCTTGATAAAATTACAATGCTGTTCGGTTCAGATGATATTACAATTAATATAATCACACTTTAGTTAAAATATTATACTTACTTACGAAAATAGAGAAATCAACAATTTAGCTTAGAAACAATCTGAATTTTTATCAACATCATTTTATGACCCAGAAGTTAATTGCTTCTAAACACAAGAAGAAGATAAAATTTTCGGTGATTGGTATTTACTTCTATGTTTGATATAATTTTCATTTTGATCACTAAGTAGTGCTTATATTCAAAATATTATTTTATGACAAGTATATTATGTTCACACTATGTCAAAAATTAGTGTAAGGTGTAATTGATATGATTCTCCGACCCACTTCACCTATGACGGGGAAAATAAAATATGGAAACACACACACAAAAAATAAAAATAAATAAATGAAATAAATAAATAGAAACGCCAGTATCGAGTCTTGAACCCGTGGCTAACTTTTCATTCAAGGTGTCAGAGGCAAGTACGGAACTGACTGAGTTATTTTGCCTTCACGCAATGTAGGAAGATGTAAACAGAAATATACCATATAACTGCATGTCCGAGAAGTTAAATATTTAAACCCGTACCTCGACATCAATACATTATTTAAATAGATTACCATAAGAATTTACGTAAACCTTTTACCTGCCATCTTAGTTATCGAATTCATCAACCTCATTTAACTTGTGAAAGTCGGAAATTGTCTTTTTTCCACAAAAAATCAGATAGCTTAACGAAACCCGACATAATCAACTATGACATTATCAATAATAGCAATGTTGTGATAACACTACACTAAAAGCCCGTGACTGATACGTATATACCGTTTTTTATTCGGCTATACCTTTTCCTAATATCCAAAATGTCTCTCAGAAACAGACACAAATATTTGTTCAATATTTAATACATTGCAATATGTAACCTGAGCGCTTGACAGAGCGACAACCGTCTTAACATCATATTCACACTATGTAACAAATACACGTGTTAGGGACATTTAAGCATGCCTTGAAAATATTAACACGTGCACAAAATGTTAAACAACCGTCTCTGTCGCTCTCTCAACGCTGAATGAGCCTACACCCTTAGTGCATATAAATGGAGATTATGTATCGCTTGATTGGAAAATTATTACCTACTAATTCGTAACACTCGAAGGAAATTATAATTTTATTTTTGTCGGCTAATTCGTTATTACTATACGCAAATGACTTGGTTCTTCTTACTATCTGAACCGGAAAACACGGTGTACCAACTGGTACCAACTGGTACGACTGGTACCAACGACGAAGAGAAAAAAGACGGATAGCGGTACCCGTCTATGGTATATCCCGATTTCTAATTATAGATTTTTGCCACTGCAAAAGTTTATGGATTTTCCTGAATTGTGTCCAAACTATTTAATTTCGTACGTATTTGAGAGAAAACTACACAGCACCAATATGTATGATTTATTACTTTATGATCTTTACATGATTTTAAAACGTTCTAATTGTTATTAAACCTCTTAACTTTGTAGAATGAATCATAAACAAGGGAATTTTACGACTTCTATTTATAACTCCATCGTCTTATGATTCTATACACTCTGATATGGTATGTTTAATAGGCATGTAGTATATCAACACTAAAATTCGTCTTGATTTTCAAATTATTCAATTATTGTGGTTAATCATTTTCATTAAATATGTTCTGCAAGGTAATACTTTAAAAATAATAAGTCGTCAAATAATAAATATCTACACTCTACATTTCTATGCAGCAGTGAAATTATGATCACCGACTGTTCAACGATCTAAAAGTATTTGTTTAAATGGCAAATATTTAATCCGTTTAACTTTAAAACATACAGTGGGTATGACAGTTCTAACAATGCAGCGATTGATGTAAGCATTCAACCATATAACGCAAAACAGACCGTAAAAGAAAAACACATGTTCAATATTTCAAACGTTTAAAACAATCAGAAAAGTTTGTATTTTTCTGTTCAAAGAAACAAATTAAATTAAACTTAAACCGCAATTCGTTCCACCTGCATAATTTAATTTTTGTCAAATGTTCATAATAACAAAGGCTAATGAATTAGACACGAGATATTTGCATGTTAGTAATGAATAGGTAAACGGCGGCTTTTTATATTTGAGTTTTAAATTACCTCAGGTTTCAGTATTAATATTCTCTTCAAGTACAGACAAGCTATGAACATATGACAAAACGATAATTTAAGCATTCCGCATCAGTAACAAGTTAAATAATAATTTTAGACCTGCACACGGATTTGGGTCTACACAGCTCGTCTAACTGAAGTATCAACTTATAATAAATGAATCCAAACATTATGATTAAAAATTCAAATTGTAATGTTGGATGATAATGTTTCATGTTTTGTTTGATAGGGCAATCTGGATACAACATGTTATATTTCTATAATGCAAATGAATTACAATTCCAATTTCTTTCATATAAATAATAGGTTCGCTTTCTGGAATCTATAAAATTGGACAGATATTAAGCTAAAAATATAACACGCAAACAAATCAAATAAGCTTAAAATTAATGGAAACATTGACAATAAATATTGCCCAATTACTCTTTGCATATAGTCTGCATAGTTGTGTAAGCTCAAATACACTGAATTACAGGGAGGAAATTGTATACAGCAAAACAAAACAACAATAACAACAACAACAACACATAAAAATAACACACAAAAAAAAAAAAACACCACATAATGCAAGCTTTAACTCCACTATTTCTTAAGATAGAATGCATGTACGCATAACAGATCATGTGAAATGAAACTATTTTGTAAATAAAGACCTCTAGCTCAAAATACGACATAAAACATAAAGTTAACAACTACACATAAATTGGGGAAATCGAGAAAAGAAGCAATTATTTCGATGTCGCTTTTATCTGAGTTCATTTGGATCGAATGGTGTGAGCTGAAACTCATACTATTATATAGCTTATAAAGTTTAACGTTAACTTAAGTTATTTACCATTTGAAAGTTAAATGCACAATGTGTTGTATATAAAACATTTTTAATGAATCAATGGCTTTATAAATTTGCAAATATATGAATGTAACATAAACTAAACTTATTTGATAAAATTAGGAGTACCTATTGTGAATAATGGATCAGAAGTATCGGGGTTTATCAAAGATGATGGTGTGAAAAAGTTTCATATGAAAGTTTGTAAAACCATCATAGGCGTAAGAAAATCAACCCAGAATGATTTATTAACGGAGAACTTGGTAGAAAATTAATGCTTTGTTACAGACGAACTAGTACAATTAGATATTGGATTAAAATTATAGAAAGTAAAAGTAGTAAAAAATATACAATTTGATGTTAACTGATGTAACTGACATGCCAAATAAAATAAACTGGGCATCTTTATTTCGAGATACTAATATGGGTAATATGGGTTTCAAGGATGCCTGGTTAGCCCAAAGGTAATGCAAATATATTCGATCGTTGGTGAAACAAAGGATACATGACAATTTCATACAAACTTGGAATAATAGATTAAATGATTCAGGTAGGACTTTATTCTTCAACAAAATGCGGGATTTCACTTTTCAACGTTATTCTAATATATGTATTTTTACAAAGTTTAGACAGGCACTGACAAATCTTCGACTTTCATCGCATAGAATAGAAATAGAGGCAGGTCGTTGGAATAAACCGAAGGCTATACCAGTCAATAGCAGAAAATGCAAATTTTGTGATATTCTTGAAGATGAATACCATTTCGCGTTTAGATTTCCTTTATAAATAGACTAAAGAAAAGAACAGACCAAATATGCAAAAAATTTGTTTTGCTGATGAATAGTACCAGTAAAATATAAGTACAAAAATGAACACTTTTACTGATATTGGATTCATTAAACGAAACGACTGCACGTTAAGTAATACCATACAAAAACGTTAAGATATCTAAAGCTGGGTCATATTTGTTTTTTGGTATTATTTCTGCTTGTCTAATGATTCATATTTCTATAGATACTATGTTGTAATACCGTTTCTAAAAAGCATGATATAGAATGACCGGTATGTACTTTTGGTCGATTACGTTAAAACAAGAAAATCGCAATGTTTTACTCCTTGGTATGTAGTGATAACGTGTAATATTGAGTACTTTTGTTTTTGTTGATATATCATAGTCGAATGTATACAGATAACAATATTTTATAGATATATGATGTTAAAAAATAAAGGCATATAAATTATCACAGAACTTTTTATAAATTTAGAAAGAAATGATAACCTTCTTTGTCTAACTCATTTTCGATATTTATCTGAATAAACTTGCCAACTTT
>JAULCC010342447.1:0-11757 GCA_032358795.1 Nuttallia obscurata | reverse complement strand
AATTATTTTTTAGTTTGACGTGACCACCAGTCCTGTATTTTACATCCGTCAATTCGATTTTCTGAAGTCAGCACTATCTGCATATTGCCCGACATAATACAAATTAAAAGTACGATACTTCTTGATTCAAATTAATACGATTTGCCAGATATAATCAGTTGAATAGTAAGGTCATTAAAAAAACATTGCAGAAGGGAGCGTTTTTAAAAATGCTTAATTACAGTTTAGGCAAAAACAAAACTAAATGGCAATATCGCTTCTAATGTAAAAAGAATCCACTTTGAAAAACAAATGTTGTAACGTAAAACCATGGTATTTAACATGTTTCATTTACTCTATTTCTTGTGAAAATACTCCCAGATTGCACCAAACACTTGTGTGTGTGTGTGTGGGGGGGGAATGCTCCTGAACCCCTTAGATTGCTTGCGTACACATTCTCCAAGCCCTTTCTACGGACCTGGTTGCCATGTTATATGTTAGATATTGTCTCATCAAAATTCTAGCAATGAAAAAACTGTAATGAAAATAAAATATTTTAAGAGCTTATTGCTGTTGTGATGGACACCACCCCATCATACCCCTGACATTACCATGAATTCCCCAGGGACCCCTAGCGGCCAACAGGAGCTAGTTTTAGACCCCCCCCCTCAACTAAGAAACCTGGATCTGCCACTGTATACATACAGTTTGGTATCCCTAGGAAGACAAACGAGCACAAAGTTCTTCTTTATTCATAGAATGCATTGTTGCATGGAATGTAGGAAACTCTTGATTATCATTGGGATCAAGATAAACCAGTATTTATGACATGCAGCTAATGGAAGTCCTATATTGCCATAATGAGATAAAGATGATGGCCACCATTATATTTCCTGGGGATGCAAACATTATAAGGCATCTTCATGAACAAGCCTGGTAGTGAAATACTTACTGAAGAGGCAGCATACACTCCTTAGATCTTCTATTTGCTATTTGCCTATGATTTAGTTTAAGTATGCTGAGTCTTCAGACTGGCAGATTGACATCCTTGAAGAGGGTTTAAACGTTAAAAATATTTTTACAACAGCTCCTGTGATCATGAAGCATTTTTCAGTCTCACCTGAGTTTGAGATTGAAAAAGTTTTCTGCAATTATTTTGAAAGGCTTTACTTAAAAACCTTGACAACATTTTTATTGAGACTGCAAAGCAATATATAATATTCATTGCCAACTCAAAGTTCACTTTAAAACATCCAATTCCAGTATATATGAAAATTAATTTTCATTCTCAAGTTCAGCCGAGAACAAAAATTTCTTTGTCACTAACACATATAAAGAAAAATAGTCAGTGCTAGTACAATGAGACATGAGATAATTTCAAGGATTGAATAAATGAAAACAAATTATTAAGTTTTTCAAAGTTTCACCATTATTACAAAAATTGTGTGAATTGGATAAACAACTGTTAGACAATAAAGTCTGAGTTTGGTATTAAAATCCTGGACTATATAATATGCCCTGAGAAAAAAGTGCTAAGTATTAAGTTTTAAAATTCAGGACGCACTAATGTCTTAATTTAGCAATAAATAAGTAATCTTTATTTGAAAAAGTTCACATCCTAGTCCTTTTGAGATTTACAGTGCATCTTTATGGATTGTGACATCCAGATATTAATTTCAGCTGTCCTTTGAAAACCCCAGCTAGATTATCCAAGCACTTAAGAGAAGGACTTTGTTCATGACAATACAAGTAATTAATCTGAATTCATTTGATTTTGAATTGTCCATCAGGAAAGTAGACCTCATTGTTTTGAATCTATTGCTTCATAAATCAGTCAGTAATATATCTATGTAAGTACCAAGCTTAGGTTTAAAAGTAAGGGTCTGTAATTTATCACTGTGAAATGTTTGCCTCAGGATTATGCTTGCTTTAAATAGGTTTAAAAAGATTAGCATTGAAATCCTAAATGCTCAATTCCTCAGACAAATATTTACTTACACCATGTCATTACAAGTTAAACGTGGCTAAACCCATCAAGATATGATGGTAAGGGAGCAATAGGAATTTGTGATATTAAGTACTTTGAAGTTGATGTTTGGTAGATAAAGACATTTCAAGAGGATTGGAATTGAGATCTAGTTGTTAATAGTGTTTTTGTGTGCACTTTAATATAACATATTGCTAAAGGACTGATGTTTTCTTATACCTTCTCCTTTTAAAAAAGATATTATAGTTTTGTTATGTTGTCCATTAGGTTGTTTGGCTTTTATGTTGTCCATTAGGTTGTTTGGCTGGATGTGTTTCTGTCATTCACACTTATATACTTGTGAATGCAACAACTCTTTTATTTCTTGAGTTATGTTGACCAAACTTTGTACACATGTTCTGTAGGGGTTTGTAGATGTTCTTGATGGTGTGTGGCCATAATCCCCTACAGACAAAATCCCCTAGGTATATTTTCAAGAAAAAGGACAAAACCCCCTACAATTCAATATCCCTACAGACAAAATCCCCTAGCATGTAAAATCCCCTTAGGATAATTCCTTATTTAAATTTTACTAATTCCAGAAGTTATTTCTACAAAAGATGAAATATGATAGATCTATTCATGCAGGACTACTCAAATAAAAAATATTGATATTTTAGAATGTTTTTTTTTTCATTTTAATTACTTAAAGGTTAAAAGTAGAAGATAAAATCCCTAGGACTACACAAATCTAAAATAATCAAATTAAAGAAAAAAAGCATTGTGTTTTTTTTGGCTTAAAATGAAGGGTGAAAATAAACACTAAGTAGTCAAAATTAAATTAGGATTATTACTGACAGTGTTTGTCACATAATTTATAAACACTTTTAAGTCTTTCTAATGAATATACAAAGTCAAAATATTATTGGCATTAACAATATTCATTTCACTATTTTCATCTGGCTCCTGTGAATTTAAACATGGGAAAAGCTAATGCTAATATTTATGTTGGTGCACCCTCAACTTTGTTCCAGCTGAATCAGATAAACAAACTCATTTTAATATCCAGGGCAGCCCCTTATTTATTCCCCTCCACTCCTCTGCTATCCCACCATATAGCTCTGTAAATTTAACCAGAAAATGTTTTATAAACTATACAGCTCTAAATTGTGTGCTCTAAGGAAGTAACTATAACACAGGTTAAATGACTGCTGAATGACTTTTCAAGTTTTTATTTATTTAAATGTATTTTTACACATTCAACAGATGTGTTTTCTTCAATGAAATATCAACTTGGGAACCATTTTGTCAACTTTAATTAAATTTGAAACTTGATACCTAGCTTTAATGTGCAAGGTGGGTCATTAAACACTTACTGTGACATTTGACAATTTGATATTAACCTCTGTTATCAAATCAGTATTGATTGCTTCATAGAATAAGGTCTAGAAAACTTTCCTGAAGCTATAATGTAGTGCTATAATTTTTCATATGGGAATTAGATAATGTTAGATAGGAAAATGCAAAATGTATGGATGACTTATTTTCTGAAAATGCATTTAACTACAAGAAATTAGAGGGTGCAGTTTCAAGAGTACTTGTAAGCTCTACACTTGTCCTCAGGACCAGAGAGCTTATGGCATGGTATGTTATGTGGCCTTCCTTCCCTGAACAATATTTTCAAACAACATCTCCTCTGATACTACTGCACAGACTTTGATGAAACTTCACATATTGAATCCTTGGGTGGTCCTCTGCAGTGTTTGTTCAAAACATGACCCTTGGGCCAATAGAGGATCAGACAGATGGCTTAAAAGCTTTTCTTGTCAAAAACTTCTAGATTGATATTGTACATGGAGCATAGAACTCTTTTCTTCTAGTAAACTAGCTGGTCAATTTTGATTAAAACTTCTGTATATCATCACTTCATTTTGTGATGATCTACCACAGCTGTTCAAATTATGACTTACAGGTCAAATTTAGCCTTGCCACAGGAGTCACAATGTTACATTGAATTTAATTGTGAAAACTTCAACTTCCTTTTTTTAATAAATTGTCAAGTCAATTTTGATAAGACTTCATATAACTCATCACTGGGTGATACTGTACCAAATTTGTTCTAATCAGACTTTTGGATCAAAGGAGGCCAAGTGAGGGATTATATGTGAAAAAGCAAAGATGATCTCAGAAAACCTTCTTGTCAATAAAGTACAAGGCCCTCAGGATTGATATTTGGTGCAGTTAGGCTGATAATGTTGTTTTAAGTTTGTTCAAGCCAGGCTTTTTGAAAAAATTTAGCTTTGCCAGAGGGGTTACATAAGTAAATTGAATTATATGGTGAAAACTCTTTTCTAGCACTGGCCAATCAGCTTTGATAAAACTGCCCATGACTCATCATTTGGTGATCCGCTACCAAGGTTGTTTAAATCATTACTTTCGAATCGGAAGATGCTCAGCCTGGTTTTTTTTATAAGCATAAAAAAAGATTTTCTATTATCTTGTCAAATACTACTTGATGCTATATGGCTTAATATTTTACTTGAAGCATGAGCTGCTAGGAATTTAAGATTTGATTTTGTTCAAGCTGTATCCCTAAAGTCTAAGTCAGCCATGCCACAGGGGCCACAAGATTTCAATGAATTTTAGGGTGAAAATCTCAAACCACCTTGGTAATTCTGGCTCTCATGGGCCTCTTGTTTAAAATCAGTATTACTGTTCAACAACTTTAGCCTACAGCCATCTAAGCTAGTTCAACTATAGATTTATTAAAAGTCATTTTGTGTTATCAAAGAATATTAATTTTAGTCAATTATAAACTACTTTAGAAATTTTTGTTTAAGCTAGCATCTTGATTGCTGAGTTTCTCCATGAGAAAATTTATTTTTCTCATTCTGCATCTAGACGTCAATGATTTTTCTTATTTTGCAGATGTCAAGCGAAATGAATTTTTGCACAAGTTCTTGTTGAAGCTGGATGCTAGACAGCACTACTTCTTGTCAAGCTTTTTGGCAGTAAGTACAATGCAGTTGTTGCCTTGTCTGAGAAAGTATGACACTTTTTCCATCTCTCTCCATCCATCCACCTGTCTGTATTGTTATTTCCCACCTGTCTGTATTGTTATTTCAGCATAGCCTTACTTTGCAATGTATAAAAAAAATCAAACTTTTATGTTATACTCACCTCAAAAGTATGATGATGAATCTAGTTTCTCTTAACATCAGTTAAGACAAGTAATAAGAATGAGGTATTCATGAATATTATCATAAGCATTTGAACAAATCAAAGTATTTCATTGAAACAGTTTAGAAGTATCACATCTATTATGTCAGTTAAGAACAACTGGTGATATTTAAGTCAGACTACTTTGAGTTTCATTAATAATCACAAAAATACATAATAAACAATTTGCATCACATTACCTTCTAAATAAAACAAACACATGATTTTCTTTCCATTTACAATCTTCATTTGCAAAGATATATGCTTTGATGGCCATTTTGAAAAAGGCTGCCATGAAAGCCATCTTGAATAATATGACTGAGCTCTCATTCTTTTTAGATGCATATAATTATTTTCATTGAATATATTTTCAAGTTTGCTGCCTTTCCAAAAAGTAACATGATTTTGGTGTTGTTTGTCATGATATGGCTGTACTATATCACAGTAGTTCCATTGAATACCTGTCTAGTATTTCAATAATATTTTGATGATAGTGAACATGAAAAGAAGCCAACTCAATATTTGTATCAATGTTTCGGCATTGTTTTATGGCATATGCAGTAGCCTCCAATGAAATATTAACACTCACTTGACTGTATAATTGAAACTTGCCTAAAAATTATTTCTTGGGACAGGAAGGCATAGTCACATTGGAGACATGCCTCAAGGTAAAATTTGAATTGATATCTTCGTTGACTGTAAATGAAACTTAACTGAAAACTTTTGCTACATTTCTCTGTGATCTGAAAACTCTTTATACATCTCTGAAGACCAACAGAAATATGATTAATGTGCTGAACCCTTTTGGAATGAAATTATCAAATGTCTTGCTAAAAATTTGAAATGAAACTGGCTGTATGCTAGCAAGAATAGTGTGGTTTTTTCCATCAGTCTTATAAAACAATAATCACATGTTTCCTAGATAGGCCATTAGATTATGATCTACACTGTTTGTCAGTGAAAAGTCTGGCACATGAAAACTCCTTCAAAGTTAAAACTTGTCTCTTTAAAGACTGATCTCACAAAAGTTCAGTTCTCAAAACTGAGTTACAATGAAAGTTTATTATCCTGTTAGAAAGCAGGATGTATTAAAGTAGTGTGAATGTATCAGTGGTCAAATTTTGCAAATACATTGCACATAAATCATGTTTGTATATTTTGGTATATCATACATATAAAGAACATCAGTATATAGTTCGTATATCATAAATCGTATACCAACGACATATGATACGATACAATACGATTTATCATGTAAAATTAATGGTCACACTTTGTCATAGTTTATGGTACCAGTAGGACAGTGCCGCTGTTGAAAACTCAGATACATATGGATATGATGTACATATGATACAATGGGAGGTTGTTTAGACACAAGCAAAAAAAAATGATTTTGCAGTACAACAGTAAGGGGGAGGGCTGTAAATAATGTTGGTAGAACTTGTGCGCTGATCCTTATTTCACTGTGAAAATATTAAAACAAAAATATGTTTAAACTAAAAGATATATTTGTTCAGCAAAAGCATAAGCAAAAGCATATAAACTTAATTACGTGCTCGAAACAGGGGTTTGTTTTTTCATTCAAACTTATAGACAAACAGGAATTGTAGTTCAGTGTGAGGTAAAGGGTTCATAGCATTTTTACAACTTTAATAAATTGACAATGCCTAATGTAGTGGTACACTGATTCACACTGCACATTACTACTTTATTAAAATAATCAATTTCCAGTTTGTCTTTTGGAAAAAGTAGACTTGTATAGCCTGACTTCTTAAATCCATTTTTGTCACTGACATCAAGCAGGTGTGCTGTATGATATCTCTTCAATATGAATTTCATAGCTATAAACATTTAATTTATGTAAAATATGTCATGATTTTTACATGCAAAAAACTCCGGAAATATTAAATATTTAAATTGAAGGCCAACAACCAGAGGCCTCTTCTGGCTATTAATCATTCCCGGCATGTGCTGCTACAGGTGGGCAGGAAGGCAGGTAATGGGGGGATGGGAAGGTATGAGTGTCCACATGCTGTCCACTCTCTAAGTCTAACAGATTTCACTGAATCTTCAACACACATTATGTCTAGGCCAAGATCAATAAACAGCCAAATCGCAAAAGGCACTTCTGGATAATGGCCATTTTATTAATAGAACTAGCCAAATTCTCCTTGTTCTCTCTCTTACTCAAACAGTTTACATCTGATCTTCATCAAACTTTGTAAACATTTTTTGTTGGCTTAATGTTTAGGCAGGGTTCAATAACCTCAGAAATCGCCAAAAGAACTTCATGAAATTAGGCCTTGAATTATCTAAAATTGACCAAATTGGCCTTGTCCATTCTCTAATTTAAACAGTTTTCATGGGATCTTCACCAAAGTCAGTGAACATGTTTCTGGGTAAAATGTCTTGACCAAATTTAATAAGTTGCCAAAGGTACTTCTGGGTTACGGCCCTTCAATTATCCAAAATTTGCCAATTAGTCAGTTTAACAAAAATAATCATTATAGTTATTCAGTTATGTCACTTTTATTTCTAAAGACCCCTAGCTGAAAAGTATGGAGACAATCTAAGAGGCAAAACATTAAAAACAAAAGTGACTGTATATATGTCAAGTTTTCACATACAGGTCAATTGTAAAATAAAACAAGACATGTATATAAATATATTTTCAGGCAAGGAGATACAAAGATTTCATCAGTCAGTTGCCAAGGAAAATCTCATTGGAAATACTCAGTTACCTGTCTGTGCATGATTTGCTCCGATGCTGCATGGTAAGTTTTCAAAATCTCTGCCCATATTGAAAAGCATAGTCATGTCTATTTTCACAAAGTTTGAAGGGAAAAATATTGATGATGATTTTCTTTTTTTTAGATTTCTGAATGTAAAAATTCTTCATGTGGAATTGTTTTTGCTAATGGCAATGGTTAAATTTTAATAGAGCCTAACACAAGAAAATTGTTAGAGACATAATACATGAAATAATAACCTTCCTGTTTTATCCTACTATTCCCTCCTTTCGTAATGTTTGCTTATACGAGTTATCGTTCCTGCGGGACGGTATGTAAACTTCTGGTAAAGAGTTGCATAGCGCCATGTTCCAATGCGATGGAACCACTTCGTAATGAAAGCACAGACTTACCGTTATCATTCAATACCACGGTGGAAGACATACTTAATTTTCAGAAGTCACAAATACAAACATTTCTGCGAGTAAATCACATAAAAGTGAGTGGCAACAAGCTGGAACTCGCCCAAAGTGTAATAAAGGCTATAAAAGATCATTCGTGCACGATGCCCAGTCAAATAACCCTACGTCAATCGTGTCAAACTTCAGACGTACCTGTACCAGATATAAAGGACCTACATTCAGGTTGGGCAGGTAAATCGGATATGTTTCCCAAAATAAAAATTCAAGATGTGGAGAATTATTTGATCCACATTAGCCACAGGACTGTCGATGCAAAGAAAATGCAGTGCTATAGACAATATATTAGAGGATTAGATTTTTTCAAAGAGGGCTACATACACAAGATTATGATGAATGAGATAAACCCTGACAGTGAGTATTGCTATATTCGATCAAAATGCTATCCTTCAATGAAGCAGGGTGTGTATGAGCAGTGGATCCTAATGACAAAGAAGCCCCCTTTTCACCTCCAGAAAGCAAGTTGCATGTGCCAAATTAAAATTATGAAATTAATGGATCATTTCTCTCATTATTTAATTATGCATGCATTCATAAAACAATAATTCTAATAACGAACACTTCAATCTAAATTTTGATATCTCAGTGAATAGCATTATTTAATCAAATTGATAAATGATATAAACTCTCAAAGCTGATATAAGCATAAGTGTAACTTTAATAACTGTGATGAAAGAGTTTACAGTTTTAGTACACTTGTCTTCTTTGTATAAATTGTTTAAAGATCTGTATTACATCAGATATGCAATGCATATACATTATTCATTGCATTTCTGTAAATATTAGGTACTTAGATATACCATACTTTTATATGTATAAAATTGTTAAAGCTGAACACTACTCATAAATAAATACAAGTACACTGTTACACAAAACCTGTATATTTGATGTTACTTTTCCCCTGGCTTAAAATAAGTGCATAATATTTGATAATTTCCTCTTGGCAGAATAACATGGCAATGCGTGTGTCCACACAGGTGAGTCATGTGCAGCAGAGAACTCGAAACTGTTTAAAGAGGTCTGGAGCTTATGAAAAATGTGGCAACAATGCCTTTTATGAGAAGTGTTTAGCTTTTAGTTGATCAATCGAAAATTAAAGACACAATGTTTTTATACAAATGTACATCATACTGGTACATGTCTGAATAAACATGTATCATACCCTGTAAAATTCTAAAATTCTTTATCTGTTCCATCTTGCGTTCTACATGAATTCTTGCAGTGCTTTGAATGTGTTGTGTGATTTGTAATTAGAAAAAGTCAGGAACTTGTTTTCTAAAGAAGATGGACTTTGGATGAAAATCTCATTGCAGTCTAAAACTACACGTGTGTCTGAAAAATTTGTGAAACATTTAGGAACATGTAGCTTCAAAATTTCAAGCGCCTGGAAAAAAACAAGAGATTTCATGCACTCATACATAAAAAGTATCCAGGAATTGAAATTATTTGACACAGCACTTGAAGACAGTTTAAAACGGAATTCAAGATCTTTCAACAGTAATCCTAATCTAAGTCTCATCATCACTAACAAAAATTCATCTATCTAAAATTCTATGTAAAACATGAAATAAAAAATCTGCATGTTTTACCATACTTTATCATGGATGTAATACATGAAATAGTAATCTGCCTGTTTTACCCTTCTTTATCATGAATGTAATACATAAATAATAATCTAACTGTTTTACCCTACCCTATCATGGATGCAGTACTTAAATAGTAATCTGCCTGTTTTACCCTTATCAATCTTGGATGTAATACATAAAAAATAATCTGCCTGTTTTACCCTTATATATCATGGGCATAATACATGAAGTAGTTATCTGCCTGTTTTACCCTACCCTATCATGGATGTTATACATGAAATAGTAATCTGCCTTTTTTTTCCCTACTTATATAATTGATATAAAACATGAAATAATAATCTGCCTGTTTTACCCTACCCTATCATGGATGTTATACATGAAATAGTAATCTGCCTTTTTACCCTTTTTCATCATGGATGTTATACATGAAATAATAATCTGCCCGTTTTACCCTACCCTATTATGGATGCAGTACTTAAATAAAAACCTGCCTGTTTTACCCTACTATATGATGGATGTAATACATGAAATAATAACCTGTCTGTTTTACCCTACTATACGATGGATGTAATACATGAAATAATAACCTGTCTGTTTTACCCTACTATACGATGGATGTAATACATGAAATAAAAACCTGCCTGTTTTACCCTACTATATGATGGATGTAATACATGAAATAATAATCTGGAATCTGCCCTCAAGAAGTTAGTTTAAACTTATTTATTTTAGCTCGATTATGTTGAAAGCCTATAGCTTGTAGAAACACTTTCGAGTCCATTTCCTGGGTAGAACCAGTAGTTGGTGTCAACAAATGAAGGTCAGGAGAAAGGCCCCCTTCGGGGCATGAACCCGCAACCTCCTAAACGCAAGGTGGACACCATATCCCCTACGCCACTGCGCCCTTAAAGTTGAAAAAATAAAATAATTTGATAGGTATAGACCATGTTATTGGTTATGTATAGCTTACAAGAACCAGAGGCTCATGATGAGCTATTATGACTGTTAATTGTCTGATATCCTTTGTCTAGCATTTGCCCATGTTTGGTCTGTCAACATCTCCTTTGAAATCACTGGATAGATTTTTCCTACATTTGGCCAGAAGCACCCTTGGCCTCTTTTAAAGTTGTTTAAAGTATAACCCTTTTGGTCAAAGCCATTCTTCAACAGCCTAGCTTAGAAGTAAAATCTCAGGAAAAAGATCTTAAAAGCCACTTGCCATTTTTCAAATGTGTTTCACTCCACATTTCTGGGAAGACTCTACCAGCATTGTTCAAGCTGATTTGTTTTGTAGCCTAACCATAGGGGTATCTCAATTTTACTTTAACTGATTGTAAAAAGTCTTCTTCTCTGAAATCATTTTAGCTAAATCTTAGATATTTTGTGTGTCTGTATCATGTCAGGGCCTGTAATGAAAAGAGCATGGTGGTAAATGATTCCTTATACACTACGTGTTTTAGATCTCTTTTAAATACAGTTCACTTCTATAAAATGGCAGTGGTCAGTGAAGTTAACATATTGTTTCAGTACTGCCTGCTTGTACTTACAACCAGTACCTCTGCAAGTAAATGACAACTTTCTCTCTTGAAACATTGATTCAGGGATGCTGTGTCAGGGCTTGGATTTGAACTTTCAAACAAAACTGGGTTGATAGGAAAGTGGTATTTACACTATGCCACCAGGCCAAATATGTTTTTATGCTAGCATTTTTGGTCTGATCACTTATTATACCCCCGTACAAACGAAGTTTGAAGGGGGTATATTGGAATCAGCCTGTCGGTTGGTCGGTCGGTCGGGCG
>JAULCC010342225.1:0-11759 GCA_032358795.1 Nuttallia obscurata | reverse complement strand
TAAACAAGTAAGGTTTTGTATGGCTAAGTCGTAAACAAGTAAGGCTCTCTGTGGCTTAGTCTTAAAAAAGTCAGGTCTTGAATGGCTAAGTCGTAAACAAATAAAGTCTTGTATGGCTAAGTCGTAAACAAGTAAGGCTCTCTATGGCTAAGTCGTAAACAAGTAAGGTCTTGTATGGCTAAGCTGTAAAAAGTTAGGCCCTGTATGGCTAAGTCAAAAACCAAATCAGGCCTTGTATGGCTAATTTGTAAAAAAGTAAAGCCTTGTATGGCTATATCGTAAACAGGTTAGGCCCTCTATGGCTAAGTCGTAAACAAGTTAGGTTCTGTATGGCCAAGTCATAAACATGTTAGGCCCTGTAGCGCTAAGTCAATAAACAAGTTAGGCCCTGTATGGCTTATGCGTAAACAAGTTAGGCCCAGTATGGCTAAGTCGTAAACAAGTAAGGTCCTGTAAGAAAGGCCCTGCATTGCCAAGATTTTAACAAGTTAGGCCCTGTATGCCTAAGTCGTAAAAAAGATAGGCCCTGTATAGATAAGTTGTAAACAAGTTAGGTCCTGTATGCCTTAGTCGTAAACAACTTAGGCATTGTATGACCAAGTCGTAAACAAGTTAGGCCCTGTATGGCTAAGTCGTAAAAAAGTTAGGCCCTGTATGGCTAAGTCGTTAACATGTTGGGCCCTGTATGGCTAAGTCGTAAACTAGTTAGGCCTTGCATAGCTAAATCGTAAACAAGTTATGCCTTGTATGGCTAAGTCTTTAACAAGTTAGGCCCTGTATTACCAAGTCTTAAATAAGTTTGGCCCTGTATGGCTAAGTGGTTAACATGTTAGGCCCTGTATGGCTAAGTCGTAAACAAGTTAGGCCCTGTATGGCCAAGTCTTAAATAAGTTAGGCCCTGTATGGCCAAGTCTTAAATAGGTTTGGCCCTGTATGGCTATGTCGTAAACAAGCTAGGCCCTCTATGGCTATGTCGTAAACAAGTTAGGCCCTCTATGGCTAAGTGGTTAACAAGATAGGCTCTGTGTGTAGCCGTTATGACTTTGCTGGATGGTGTGTCTTTCCTTTATTTCTCCATTGGTAATAAATATATAGTTCCGTCCTTCATATGTTTCGATGTTAATGAGATATAAATCTAGAATATTTTTGTAAATGTCATCATGCCACGTAGCTTGAACCTTAACCACCTGCTTACAGTAAGTAAATGGAGAATAAATATGATATAGGACAGACAAAAAGACAGAAACAATCAATGATAAAAGATAAAGCTAAAAAAATAATGTTCACGGGAGTTTCCAAGGAAATATGTTAACGATTTGCTACTTAAAAATGATTTAAAACAGGTTTTATATACCATGGAGTTACACAATAGAAATATTGTTTTAACTTTAACTTAAATTCAGGCTTGCAAGGCCTTACGAACATAATTTGTATCTAAACGTCTTGCCAAGCCTTTGTTGTAGAATTAATTTTAAAGATTGTTGTGTCACACTGGAAATGATAAGTGGCATGCTTATATCAAGTACATGTTAAATAATAACGAGAACACCGAATGTTACTGCATGACGCTCGTCTGTTTAGTGTGTTTCCAAATGAGAAATTTACAAGACAGATGCACTGAACAAGAACTATTTCTGGTAACCATGGTTATTGAGAAAAAAACGGACTTTATAAAAGTACTGAAAATTCTGAATTAAAAAAGGGCATAACTTTTACAAAATGTAGGCAAGAGTTATCAAACTTACCCCTGTGGCTGTAATCATAATGTCAGACAAAATATCTTAAGTTTCAACGGAACGTTGAATTGTAACTAAGAAAATATAGATTTAAACAAAACAATTAACAAAAATTCTGACATGCAAAGGGACATTACTTTCACAAAATGCAACCATGAGTTATAAAACTTGTCCAAGTTGTTGGTATTTTTATGCTGTAAGAAAACAGTTTCAAAGCTGTACCTTGGATAGTTAGAGAGAACAAGTTAAATTTAACAAAAAGCTTTAGCAACTATACAACAGACGACGGGCGTCGAAGAAACTACGACAAGTTCTTCTGTCTGAACATAACAGCTTATACAACGAAAATGTCCTATACCCAGCCAAGTTTATTGACCTCGATATAAGAAGGAAAAGAATGCTGATTTTGTAGTTTTAATCGTTTCGCTTCAAGTTGATAATTACCTGTCAATTTCAATTGTTCTTCCAGCCCCAGACGTAAAAATCCATGTACAGTTTGTCCAGCGAAAAACACATTGTCACTTGAGCGCAGCTCTATATCAAAACACGCCAACCGGCCCATCTTAGTCAACCAGTCAAAGTCTAAACACAGGCAGCAAACCCGATACAACCGGTGTCAGAAATGTCAACACGACAAATTGTCTGAATATCCGCAATCACAATACTTAAAATTGAGTACATAGTTTCAGCAAATGCAATTATGTTTCCCGCAATCCTAAAGCGCGTTCTTGGAGAAAATAGTCAAACAAATGCCGCTTATTATCCCATAAAATATATCATTAAGTCAATTCCAGTCTACACATACCGTTAGTTTCCCGGCTATTGCTGTGACAGACAAGCAGCACGCAAGCACAACGTTAAAACACAGTACTATTGACTTCATATTCCAATCTCAATTCCGATAGTCACCTTAAATCGTTTATTTAGTTTGTAGACGGTGCAAGATCATCGCCCAGACATTATATTAACGCCTTTAAAACAATATACATGTATAATTATCTGCTAAACTGCTTTCAACGGAGACTGGCCATACCATACTCTCATACCGTGTTTATATATATCACAAACTAAATAAACAGATCCGTTTGTTTAGTTGATCAAGCTTAAATATCAGGAGTCGCAAAAGAAAAGCAATTTTACCAGCCTCTCGTTTCCCCATATATCACTGTAAGGAAGCAGAATCTTAAATTTGAGCGGCTTTTCGCCATATGTCTGTTATCGTATCCACGATGTTCTTTCTCAGAATTTGTTTTTTATCGAATCCACTGCGGTATATCCGTTATTTCAATGATCTAATCGCGATTCGCGAATGATTTAAACCAGATGGATAAGTCCACCAAACTTTATTTCGCTCCCACGCAATTTTCTGAAATTGTGGAACGAATGATTAATTTATCCAATATCAATACACGGAATGCATACTCCTGTAGCTTTTCTTACGCTACGCGCCACCACACAGAACTGTTGTGTTGACCACCACGTGCGTAGTTGTTATGGTGATCCTGATGCTACATTAAAGTCCAATCAAATAGGCGGCACCTGTCAATCAAAGTTCGGCTAGCCGTGTACATAGCAGGCTATCCTACCGTTACCTATGGCCAATGATTACCTTTCAATAGACTGGCATCAGTTCTTAATGTCTCTCTTTGTTATTGGTCCAAACTAACATTATCTCCCTTGAAATTATATTTCCTTTGCTTTAACATGGCTCGCTAAGATCGTGTGTTTGTTTGAGTTAAGCCACACCAACACCATATTCGGAACACGCTCGGCTGTTTCGTAGTAAATATCCGAGGAGTTCCGAATGCACCGACACAGTTCAAGTCACGCGGGATCTTTTCGTGATGTAGTCTGGTTCCCTGTGCACTCTTCAAATAGTACACAGGAACAGGGACAGGTAATCAAGACTATTTCGTGGTGGAGGAGGACCAAAATGTGTCCCCTTGTAGAACCAACGACCTTCCGCAAGTAAGCAAGTTAACTGAACCACACGAGAGATGTATGATCCGAGCCGGCAAATTGAGTTATGTCCTGAGATTTGAACTCAAACAAGTAATTTTTCAACAAATACGTACGAAAACATCGGCAAACTAGATCTAACAATATCTTATTTGAAGAATAATACCTCACGTTTCTTAAATTTTTCCATAAAGTTACATTTCTTTTAAAAATTCATACCTGAGTTCAAGTCTTAGAATCATTTTAGTTCAAAGGTAAATGTTGATTTATTTATCACATACCTCCGATAGTAAGTAGTTTTGGTATTACACTAGAGTAATACAATTAGAACGATTGTGATTGGACAACTATTTATATCCTTTTACGTAATGACATGACGTCACAGTTGATGTCATATCAAAACATATTTGATTAAAATTCTCCTACGCTCGGTTAATAACAAATCACTGAACTAGATTCATAATGTTTGTATAAAATGAAAATAAAATATATCCAAGATCCTCCATTTATCGATGAACTACAGATATTCTAGCATCAATTCAATGTCTGTTCTTTTCTGCTACTTCCCAGACCTGGTAATTATTCAGACAATGGGCATAATGCCATAATTGGTTTTAAACACAATTCAGATCTCAGTACAATTTAATTAAAACAAATTGCTTTGACATTTCACTTTAGTTTCAAGCGGCAAAGCAAACAATGCGCCTTGTGATAATCAAAATTTATAATAATACCTTACACATCATGATCAGAGCCATCCGATAAAACAACAACGACCGCAAATATCTGAACACCCTTTGCACGTGCAATTTCAATATCAATTTGTTGAATGCACGACTCTTTGTCTTGATCTAGAATACATTTATATGTCCATGTGGGTTGTTTTGGACAGAGACAGACTCATTTAATTGTAATTTAACCAACATGAAAATTGCTAGCGTAGGCAAATTAGGCATGTCGTAATTTCGTCCAATATATTTAGTTAAAACACTGTGCGTTTTTTACAACAATTGCGAGGCAAGGTCTTAAAATAGTCTGTGGACTTAGTCCATCCATACCATTGACTGATATATTGTTAAAAGGAGGCGGCGGGTATGTGAGAAGGTTCTATAGTGGTCTCCTGTCCGGACACGTAGGTTTTCCCCGGTTTCCTCCTACAATAAAATCACAATAACGCCTCCATCCGTGCCAACGAGAGGGATTTATATAAGATGTAAGAACTTGTTTCGCAATCGTTGTAAAATAAATAAAGTTTAAACTTTTTTTCTTTTTTCTTTTTTAAGGAGGCGTAATGTTTCGCAATGAGGTCACTAAACAAGGGTACTACATCTGAGTTTTTGTTTGTGTTTTTTAAAAACATTTTGCTTACTTAGAAAAGTTCTACATGTAATGTTTTTTATTTTTCTCTCCAGAGCTAAATGATAATACCAAAGGCGATTATTTAGGAATAAAAAAAGATTTCTTATTCAGATACTTAAACATATAATGTTTGCTGTTACATAAAGCTGTTAACAACTGATTTGTACATGAAAAGTGTACGTAACAGTTCCTTAACAGTTTATAAGAGATACATATAGATATTTAACCTTTAGCCTGCTTAAGGCGACAGTGTTAAAATTTGAAAACAGCTCGGATCATAGTTAGACGCCAAATAACTCAGTGTCTAATCAGGATCCAAGCTGTTTGACACTCGGCCAATTGTTTCTCTAAATATTAGGCGAGTCTGATGTATTTTAAAATCCAGGCAGACGACAGTTTAAGCAGACGACATTTTATCAGCTGGGTAAGTGTAAAAGATTATAACCTACTAGTATCAACCCAAACAAATACGCGGTGGCAGACTTAATAAATCGTATAGAATAGATATATATTTTTGTTTTCAAGGTTGAGATTTAACTCAGTGTATAACTTCATAGATACCAATTGCTACATATGAAACACACACAAAGCAAAAGACATATTTTATACATTTCCATGCGTTCTGAGAAGAGATATGCATATTAACCTTTAGCCTGCTGAACAAATGTCGTCTGCTTAAACTGTCGTCTGCCTAGATTTTAAAATTCATCAGAATCGCCAAATATTTGGAGAAAAAATTGGGCGAGTGTTTGCAAATTCTATCACAATCGCCCTTAGTAGGCTAAAGGTTAAACCTGCATGTAAAATATAAGTTTAAGCACCTCGACTGCAGACTTCATGAGTTTTGTAAAAAAAAAAAACTAATAATAAGACTAATGGAAACTTTTCTTATGGCTCTGTACATATCTAGACAGGAATTGCAAGGCCAACGTGATTCTCATCTTCTATATCACGAGAACAACAGGGTTTACAGAGTCGATGTCTGCGTTCGGTTCTATTTAGGGAATACCGCACAGATTCGAGGCGGAGACTGTGTGCAGAATTTTATAACTCTCATGAGTGTAATTCTATATTAATACGGTAGCTTAATAAGATATTGTTCAAATTTCAGCATGGATTTATAGGCTTTTTATTTACGTGGTGTATGGATAGGTAACACTTAGCCTGCTGAAAAAAAATGTCGTTTGATAAACATGTCGTCTGCCTAGATTTTAAATTTCATCAGAATCGCCCAATAAGACACGATTGGCCGAGTTTCAAACAGCTTGGATCCTTATTAGACGCTGAGTTACTAGACGTCTAATCTGGATTCAAGCTTTTTTGCAAAGTCAATCACGGTCGCCCTTAGCAGATTAACAGCAGTATTCAATGGCTGCACGAATGACAGTCTGTTGAAATGTTAAATAGAAATGTCGACTGAGTATGGGTTTTTCCACACAAAATAAACCCCGTAGTTATTTAACAACGATTTTACGCTACTAGTTCAATTAATCGCCCGGTTGGCTCAAGTAGCGTCCGCATTCGGTGCGGCAGGCCGCGGGTTCTATCACCGGCCGGGTCATACCAAAAACTATAAAATGGTAGTAATGGTTTCCCTCCTTGACGCCCAGGATTAAGGGTTAGCATTACGACTGGTTTGTCGGTGTCAGGATAAAGTGACCGGCCGGGGTTCAGCCCCCCACGTGTATCAGTGCTATACACTGGGCACGTTAAAGAACAATAGTTTTCTACAGGAGAGTTCTGTTTATCCGCTTCCCTCTCTCTGGACCATCCTTTAGCCCTAGCTGGCAGAATGTGACAAACAAAAACTAGTTCAATTATTTACACCATTAATCTTTTAGCCAGATTATGAGCATTGAGTTGAATGAATACGTTGCTATGTTTTTGAGTTCACAATATTACACCAATATTTTATATAATTTTACAAACCTATAAATGTATAGAGGTTATCTACCTAGCTCAATATATCTACCCAAATAGTATTGCAAGTCGACCTTTTAACATTCAACATTAGTTTGCAAGGTTTTAAAATAAAGTCTCTTAATTTCTTTAGACTTAAAAAAAACAAATCTCACATGCATAGTTCAAAACTGAACTTACAAAACGTTGTCTCGGCTTGTTCGGTTTTTAAAATTACGAATGATCTTTATAAGCAAGTAAGTCAACGTTACATTATAATATTCTTTCATAATACATAACACAATACCATACAAACAGCACCCGGCCCAGTGGACCTATATATTTTATCTCACCTTTTCGCCGATCTTAAAGTAAAGTATCGTATTCAACAGTTAACAATACATTCAGGGGGCCTCCGTGGCAGTTTGGTTATAGTCGTTCACTTGCAATCTCTCAGTCCCTAACCGCTGGTCTGGATCAAAGCTGTTTCCATATTTTATCATGGTCGCACTTAGCAAGCTGATAGTTAGTTTAAATTCATAGAGTGAGTGAGTGGGCATCCAGGGGTTATACAGCACCACAACACAGATACATTACCGACATTCCTGATCCAAATCTCATTTACATTGAGATTAACCCCTTCACTACCGGAAGCAATATCGCGCATGCGCAATTTTTCTTCTGCCCTATTGTAACTTCACAGATTTCCTAAATCTTTAGCAAAAAAAATTGGCTGAGTGCCAAACAGTTGAATCCGAATCCAAGCTGTTAGCATATGACATTATACTCGGGGTAAGGCAGTGAAGGGGTTAAAATATGAGGTATGAATTAAAGGAACATCATTACAATTGGGGAAACTGAGTTGCATAAAAGTCAAACCCTTATTGACAATATCAGGCTTCAATCTTAACTTATCGGCCATCCCCAGGCAAGCTCAGATATTAGCCTCGTAGAGTAGTAAGAAACATGTCACCCAAATTTTAGAGTATTTTTCCCCGGTGTTAAACGACTTTTTTACCTACGTCATTATATAGTCCTATACTGTTTACACCGTATCTGTTTATTCAACACCCATAGGTAGATGTTCTAAGAATATGCCTTGTTTGCGCCTAATGAAATAAATTTCACCCAACCATTTTCTGTTTTTATCAATAGTTGATATGAGACGATCGATACGGACGCTGTCATGTTCTATTCCGTTCTGTTTTCGAAAAGGCGATTCTTAAGTGTACCCACATGATTAGGTTTGGTGGAGAAATATGGAAAAACAGACTTGATGAATTTCTGTGATACACATCTTATCTGGAGCCCTGTGCAAATCTTCCCTCTGATATATAAAACATGCTTAAAATCAATGGTAATGTCTTGCCTTTCAAGCATAGTTTTCCGCGTGCTTCATCATACTAATTAAGCACACACGCCCTGTGACAAATGTGTATACGTGCCTGTCCCCTGGGCATTTATGATCACCGAAAATTAATCATTACCAAGTATCGATAAATATCATATCATTTCCTTGTTCAACCAACTTAGTTTTCAGTGCATGTATACAAGATATTCGCCTATAGAATGCATAAACGCTGTCGTCAGCTTACAAATAAGAAGCAATATACATAAACATTTAGTGCCAATTTGAATTATGGACTTATAAGTATAGAAAATGCTGAAAAAATGCTTTATCAAAGAAGGACTCAGTATTGAGGTGGCTATATATTATATGGGGTGAACATGATTTAGATAACTACTTATTATCGAATGAAAAGTAAAATCTTACTTAGTTAAAGTAATAACTTTTTAAACACGTTTACTGAGACACTACAATAATGACGCACAGTGTGCGTATTTGGATACATCTTGTGTTGATCGTCGTCATATACATGACAGAAATTCACAGCTACCCTAGAGGAGCGCCGACTAGCGCATGCGACACGGGACTTCCGGTACACAGTCAGGATGGTAAAGTTTTTGAGCCCCAGACTTCACCGCCGCCGTACCAGATTAACGTGAATGTTTTGGAGTTTGAACCTGGCGACATGATCACAATTAACATTACCAGTAAACAAAGGCTCGGTTTTAAAGGCCTTTTTCTACAGGTTAGGTTGGTACCCAACCCTGAGGATGAAAATTTCAATGATATACCTCTAGGAAGATTTTACCGACATAATGAAAATACGAAACCTATCACGTGTGACATTTCCTTGGAAACAGAAACCCATAAAGATCCGTATGTAAAACAAAATCTAACCATAGACTGGAAGTCACCGTTGCTAATGAAACATGACGTTGTTGTCAGGGCAACTATTCTCACAAATTTCTCAACATTCTGGTCAAATATTGAATCTCCGAGGGTGAAGCTTATTCGTGGGAAACAGTTGCCAGTTGAGTCTCTCGAGAAGCCATGGTTGAGTGAAATAATAAAAACTGTGGCGGCAGCAGGGGACAAAAAAGCTAGCCGAGACCTGACAAGACTCAGATTCGAAAAGGGATTTGAAAACACCATAGATCCAAATGGCTATATTATGGTAAATTATGTGACATATTTACTTCCGTTTGAGAATAGCTATCACAAAAGTACGATTACAGCCATTAATGGGACTACGATACCGAACAAATTGTCGAACGAAACATCGAAGGAAATGGATAAAGTCGCGAAAACGGACAGTCTCCAAGAACTGACCATCATTAAGACTGACTCAGTAACCGATTCGTCTGAGAATGGCGACGCTGTTTCTGTGCCGGGGAATACGACACAGGCGTCCTACGAACTACTTGTAAAAGCTCTTCTTAGAGGAGACAAAAGTGTTGCGAGAAATCTGAGTCGCTTTATTGATGGTCATGGTTAAACTGAAGTTGTATAACAAACTAGTAGCATGGATTTGTGTATAGTGACGTCTGCGATCTAAGTACAATTGCTAAACATGCATACTGGCTAAGGTTTACACGACCTGGTTTTAATCCTTAGCCTGCTAAGCGCGACCTTGATAGAATTTGCAAACAGCTAGGATCCAGATAAGACGCCGAGTTACTCGACGTCTTAACCGGATCCAAGCTGTTTGACACTCGGTTAAGTTTTTCTCTAATATTGGGCGAACCCGATGGAGTTTGAATCCTGGCAGACGAGACTTTTAGCAGACTACAATTTTTTTTCCGCATGCTAAAAGTTAAAGTGCTATCTGACTAATGTACAAGAACATCTAAAAGGAAGATATGTGAACGAGCTATTTCTGTTATTTTTTTAAATTATATGATTTCTGATATCGCTATTTACATAATAGGCGATGTGTTTCATCAGTCATTCTGCATAGTCTTACAGTCAAGTGTATAGTTCTGGTCGTCGCTAGAATAGAAAGTGATACATGTATATTTAGTTACTACTGAACAGATGCTAAATATAGAAATTGCAAGAACTTTCTAAATCTTGAAAGCTATAACCTGATTGGCTGGCTAAAATTACCAAGATTACGAACTTATATTGCTCGTCTTCAGGTCCTTGTAGTAAAAAAAATGTGTATTGGGGGAGATGTACCGTTTAGTCAGATTTTTGCAAGTATTATCCGTAGGTCAAACCGTCTGATATGAGCTGAGTCAAATGAAAGAAGTTTGAGATAGTTTTACAATTAAGATCTGAAAATATTGTTTGTCCTTCGTTCTACATGAAAGGATTTAGAAAATACGTATTTAACAAAAATGACTATTGAGTGCCTAATTTGAATTTTCAAACAAATATTCATGTACGTCTTAATTGAAAATCAAAAACTATTTTGTAAAAACAATGACGGATAAAAATTATAAAATGTCTTCTGGTTCATTTTGGATTCAAAACTTTCTCGTCACATAACAGACACGGATCAATTCAAGCATTAAGGTCCCGTCTGGTCTTTATCTTCATATTTAGCAAATAAAACAAAACCGAAGGAGAGAAATAATCAAAAAGGAATACTTTGAAATCGATATATTAGTTGCTTCATATGGGAGAAATATATTGTGGTGCATATACCTAAAACTTACATAGGATTGTCAGGAAAAAAAACAAAAAAAAAACAACAACTATCAGATAATTGAGGTGCATGTCACTAACAAGCGATAAAAAGTTTCACGAGGTAAACAGCAATCTAAAATAATTGCTTTGTTATTGGAACGGGAAAAGAACTTATTGTTGAATTTTTTCTGCTTCCCTTTGTTTGACATTGCCAGTTTATTCATGCATGGTTGTTTGTTGATGGTATGCCCTAATTAAAGTGCCATGTGCATTTTACGGTAAATTAAAGTTATCTTTATTATTTATTTGTTGTTATATTTCTGTTTTATTATCAGTACAAAATATGACATTCTCGTGAAGTGCACGTTCATAGTTGTGTAGTCTCTGTGATTATTTGCTTAACAAACGACTCGTTCAGCCTTTAGTTGTAACCAAGACACTGTCTGGTCAGTATTCTTTAAAGGCGTACGCGACAGTTTCTATTTCCACTGCGTGAAAACTGCACGCGCACTTTGCACGGTGTCGACATTCAATATGATTCTCTCTTCATTTGTACCTGCTACATATTATAAAAAAAAAACATGCCTGCATGCAAGGGTGTTATGGGATTTGTCAACCTGAAAAAGGAATAACACCCGAGGCGAAAGCCGAGGGTGTAATTACTTTCAAGGGTTGACAAATCCCATAATACCCTCGCAGGCATGTGTGGGTTTTTTTATTTTACCGAAGCATAGTTCTTTGTAAGATACATTTAGGACAGAGGATTAGATAAGATTTCTGCGGATTCTGCACTGAATAAAGAAAAAAGTATCCATTAATAAATATAT
>JAULCC010342003.1:0-11760 GCA_032358795.1 Nuttallia obscurata | reverse complement strand
GGATACACTTTCGAACAATTTTGAGCAGCCAAAAGTTTTGAGTCTAAGCTTGAGAAATATAAAACAAGAGTCTCTTAAAGAATGGGATCCGGTGCAGTTGTTCATTTGTAATTTCTGTTACTCCTGTCCAGCTTTGATTAAAGCAATTTTAACATTTGAACAGATTGAACATATCAATTGGGTCTGTGTTGGAAAGCTTTTATGTTTTGTGGTTTTTCCACTGCCAACTGTGCAGATCCTAATTCCAGACCACACTGAGGAATATTCAGTTTGTAGTGTTATTATTCTTTTTTGATTTTAATGTCCATCATTTTTTCAGGACTTCATATTCTTCTACTATTAATGTTTTACATATATTGTGTTGAAGAATCTCATTTGTTTACTAGAAAATGCCAACATTCTCATTGTTTTACAACTGTAACTGTTTAAACTACTTAATGTCAAGGGGCTGTTCCAGAATAAAGTAATTGGAATTTGTTGTATGGATATAATTTACATGGTGGAGCTTTACAAAGAAGGAACAATAATGTGTGCATGCAGAATATGAGTTTATTTTATGTCATTGATTGATTGAGTTGGGTCTAATATTTGCAAGCACATGTATACCATTTTGTTGCTGCAGAATTTGCATTATCACTTCACATAGGAAAAGGAATAAGACCCAATTTTGTAATATCAAACTTTCTACTCTGTCCTACAAATATGCCTGTAATTATCTATGACCAGTGAAGTTGATAATGCCAGTGCTCAAATTGAGCTACTTCTCTGGCATGTTTATAGGACTGTACACCAGACAAGACCTACTGTAAACAGCTGAACTGTACCACAGCAACCCTTATGAAGTTTATTGGTCTTACCCCACTAATTACGGTTTACTATTATAGTCTCCATCATATCCCTCCAAGGAACTCACTTCTGGAACAGACCCAGATCATAACATATTGTTTTTAATTACAATTTTATATATGCAGTTCTGTCTATCGTTTCATATCCTTGAAGTTTTGAGACTGCAAATGATAGGAAGCACTAGTATGGGGGAAATGGCGTTAGTTCTGGCCTCAGGAAGCTGAGGGTTTGAGCCTCAAGCTTGTAAAGATTTGACTAACAGATCAGGGTTATGGTATTACATTGTATTGCAAATAAATTGTTATCTATTTATAGGATTTAAAATACTATATTTAGAACTGTAATATCTTTATATTTTCTGTTTAGGCAGCTCTTGAAGTGATGATGTTTGTTTTGAGCTTGTGTTTACATCAATACTCGATTACTTTTATGAATGCAGGTTGCATTTTGATGTCTTTACTTGAATATTTAATGGGGAGTTTTTGTGATGTTTGTTTTGAATCTGTGTTTACATGTTTAAATATGTATTTTAATATGCCTATAAATGGATCTGACAGGTAAAATACCCACATAATTTAACTTTTTTATAAACAAAAGGCTTTTGAAATCTTCCCATTGCTGCATTTTGCTTTACAACAACAATCATACTTTCTCCTTATGGTGTTATAAATGTCATCATATAGATCAGCTGATTTATAAAGAAACTGACGTTGATCAACTGATTTGGGGTTCATTATATAGAATAAAATGCAAATATCAAAGAAACTGAAAATGGTTTTATTAAAGTTATATTATATCATGCTGTAAAATTTGTCTTCTTTTTGTGGACAGACTAGTCTCTTGTTCAAACCATACCCATAACTTCAAAGTCCCAAGTTTCAAAGTTAATTTGTGATGGGTTTTCAGAATTTGACTGCACTGTCAGCCTGTCAGGGCTGACAACAAAAAAAAAATTCTGTGAAAATAACTTGGGCATTAAACAGCTGTTTACTTACACATGATTTGTGTAAAAATTGTATACTCATCTGATATCATCCCCACACCATGAGTTATAAAATCAGACCAGAGTCGGCCTATCTAGAACCGTACAATCTTCCATATATGATGTTATCCAGCTGGCTAGCTTGCAGAAAGTTGGTGGTTCTACCCAGGGACCACGTGGTCTTTCACTACCATGAAAGATTTGTTTATTTATTAGGAATTTAATGTATTTCAGTCATATTGCGACATCCAGCTCATACAGACAGGTGGAGGAAGACCCTGGGGGACCCTTGTGCACTATTTCAGGCACAGAGTGCACCCAGGTAGAACTACAGACCTACGGCAAGCCAGTTAGGTGTTAGGGTGGGAGAGAGAGACAGGAGGAGGATGGTTTATATAACATATAACATGCAATCAAAATATGAAAACTAAAAAAAAACCGGGAGTATGTTGTTAGATTGTTTCTGTTTAACCTTAAGCCTGCTATGGGCGACCATGAACAAATATGCAAACAGCTTGAATCCAGATTAGATGTACTTGGCCAAACGTTTGTCCTAATATTGGGCGATTCTGATGAATTTCATATCTAGGCAGACAAGAGTTTAAGCAGAGGACATGTTTTCAGCAGGCTAAGGATTAATCCGAGTTTTCATTGTTGCTTTTTAACCTCTTAATTAAAAGGAAAAGTTAATTTATGGTCACTTTATCATGCCTACAACCTGAAACCATTCTGAGATTTATCACTAACAGTAAGAAGGCTAAGATAAAGAAGTCTGTGAAACTAGACATAACTGGGGTCTAGTTTATGAGAGAATAGACCATTTACACAACTCTTTATTATTAGGTTTACAGAATAGTGTCCCTTCCTTCTTTTTGGACTTCAGGCAATGAACCAAAACATTTGACATGCTGCCAGTGGTTTTATTTCGGTACATTTGAAATAATGGTAATCAAATCAACATCACATCATGGGGCCTTATACAGACTAGCCACAGAACTATCAAGATTAAGGCATTTCATCTGAACTCATAGAAAAACACACTGTGGTGTATGGTCTTCTTATCTGCTAATTGTTAGCTGAAGTCATAGCATGACCCCCACCATGGGTCCTTTTTTGGGGATGTCACATATATAATAGCAGTGCAATGACTTTACCATATTGCTCAGGTGTGCTTTAATAGCCTGTTGTCTTCTGAGAACTCTTGTGGTGTCTTGTCCCTTTGAAGTGTGGGTAGAAGTATTTCTAGAGTGTTTTGACTGCTAGAAATGGCTTTTAACTTCAGTTTTGCAGAGAATAACTTTTCTAACAGTCTCATTGTTTATGACTCATTCAGTTGCTGATAGTGATAAATCAATACTTCTTATAGCTCAGCTACATCTAAAATCGCAAAATTGAAGTTCTTAGAAGGTTTATTAAGTTTCAAAAAAAAAAAAGGTGTTTTTTTTCAACCTCACTTCATGCCATCTAGGGCTAATGTCCCGGAGAGAGTGAAGTGCATACAGAGAACTCTTCTGTACAAATCTGTTTCTTTAACATGCTCATTGTATAGCACTGTTACACGGGCAGCTGAACCCTAGCCAGTCACTTTATCCTGATACTGATGAACTAGTTGTAACCAGAAACACCAAGTAGGGAAAGCTATTACTACCAATGTTAGTTGTTTTGACTTCTTCCATGGATCAAACCCACAACCTCCTGAACTGGAAATGGACACTCTGCCACTGAGCTAACAGAGCAATAAAGAAAGGTTCTACATGTTACATCACACTCTGACTCTATGCAATCGTTCAACCTAACTAAAACTGTGTATTTAAACTTATGGTTGAGTGATAGTAATATACATTATCATTTTCAGGGATTCCCTCTCATTTCCCAACTGTAGTGCAACAATTTTCAAAGAATGATGCCTTGACAGAAAAAAGTGTTAACTTAAAAAAAAATTATTTTAATTTGAAAAAAAAATGGTACAGTATTAAATGAAATAAAATAAACAACTACAACAGAAACACATAGTTGAGGATTATAAGTTTTTTTTATAAATTAATAGTTGGTGGATGAAAACTTCTGCGTCAATGATGGTGATAATAGGCATGTTTTTAAAAATTATTTGTATTTTGGTGTTTTACTTGATATATACTGGTGCAAAGTGATTATGTAAAATGTTTACATGTACTAACCTTTTGTGATTTTTGGTACAGACAACTTCAGTATGAAATGAGCATTTTATTATATGTCACGCATATAAAGGCACATTCTACACATATTTTTAAGTATCACGCAAAATATGTTCAGCACTCCAGTGACACCAAAGCCTATTTCTCAATTTACATAAAGCATACATTTCTCACATATCAAACAAAATATGGTACATATTACAACATTCTTTATACTCACCAGCAGGTCTGTTACAAATGAGTGATTTTATTTTTGTTACTTTTTTGAGGGGATTATTTTGATGCTTTGGTTATATCGGTTACTTGCCCTATATTTTGGTTAAATTCAACTACAACAAAACTTACTGGATATATATCGGTAACACCAGTTAATATTAAACAAATGTACTAAGACTTTCTTCATCTAAAACAGTTACTTGTTCTTTTTCTTTGGTCCTTTTTCAGTCACAACAGGATAACATCAAACTTACTGATGACATCTATCAGCCTAAACCTATACTAATTGAAGTGCCCTGCTGTTTTTTTCAGCTCACCTGACCTCAAAGTGGTCAAGGGTGAGCCTTTGTGATCCCCTTATGTCCGTCCAGGCGTCCCTCCATTAACTTTTTCTTAAAATGACTTCTTCTCCTGAACCACTAAGTCGATTTTGTTTAAACTTGGTGCCCCATGTGGGCCTTGGGAGTGCTAATGTAGCACAAGAATTTGGAACACTGCTTAACCCTGGCATGATAGTATGAGGCGACTAACATGGTTTGAATGTGAATCTGGAGTTTCTGTTTCTCTGATTCTCCAGCAGGTATTAAGATGTTGGATCCATACCCTGTATTTTTATTTCGATGTAAATAAGATGTGGATCTATTAAGTTTTTTCCTGAATGGCGCAATATAACCTATACAGTGTTACGATGCCGTAAAACTCAACTCAATCAAACTGAAACATCATGACATCAACCTTTCTCTGTTTTGTTCAAAAGGTTTCAGTCCAATTCACAACATGGCCACCAGAGCTAAAAATAGAAAAACTTTGGAAATCTTCTTGTCAGAAGAATAAGGACTAGAGATATTATGCATGTGCCATTATATAGAGTTTCTCTGTCAAGTTTGTTCAAACTTTAATCCTTGGGTAAAGGTTGGCTCCGCAGTTTTGTTTTACATAAACTTAAAAAATCTCCCCCTCTGAAACCATACAGACTAGAGCTTAGATACGTTGTGTGTAATATCATATATAGGTCCTTTACAAAAAAATTTCAAATGGTGACCCTGTAATAAAAAAATTGGTCCTTCCCTAAGGCAGTCTTATTTCACATAGACTTATATGGTGAAAACTTAAAACAGCCACACATCTGAAACCATACATGCTAGAGCTTATATAGTGCATGTTATCATTCAAAATTGTTCAAAGGTTGAGACCTTAGGGTTACATGTAGTTATTTTGTAAAGAGGAATTTTCAGGTGAGCAGTTAAAGGACCATCATGGTCCTCTTATTGGTGACAGTATTGTTTTTTTCATAATTTCATTTGTCAAAACTCTAGTTTTATGGTGTAACCCCATGTTGCAAGAAAGACCAATATTGTTTTGGGCTGTGATCACATGGCTATCATGCAAGGAAAGATGTCAACTGTCACCTGCTTGTATTTTTCTACTTTTGCTTTCGAGTAAATTCCAAATGCAATAATTCCTCTGAAGAGACGTTTTATAACAACTGGTAATATTCAAATGGAGAGACATATCAAATGGAGAACAATACTTGTGAAAAGGCACAGGACCATTTATAGGTCTTTTATAATAATATATACATTTTTTCAATTTCTTAATACTCATTATTGAACATGAAAGTTCATTCTTTAGGTCTCTTATAAATTTACAAATATTTTTCATAAATTAAAATCATTTCTTATTTCTTTTTTTGTAAATTCCATTCATGGACAGCTTTTGCATCATTCCGTTTAATTTCTGTATCCTTTTAGTCCTCTGAATTACCACACTGACAGCTTTTGTTTATTGTTTTTTATTCCATCAGATGAGTAATTTTGTACTTTTGCATTTATCAGGTTATGGAGATTATATGTTTCTCAATCTTAAAGGTATCAAATCCTTACTATATAATCCTTACTATAAATTTTTCTATAAAAAAGGAAGAAAAAAAAGACAACACATAAAGATGACTAACAATTAGCAGATAATGTCTAAAGGCCATTTATTGCTGTCTGTATTAAAAGAAATGCCTCAGTCTGCATCGGATGTAGCCAGTCCTTACAAAGCCCAAATGATATGATGATTAATACATAATATAATTATATGATTAATTAAACCACATGCAGCCACAATACAATCCAACATGCCCAAGTCCAATATCTTTAAGACTTTGTTATAGATGTGATATATCTTTAAAAGGGATGCAAACCAAACAACAATAAATTACAAGACACGCATAAACACCTGTACATATTTAGCAGGCATTTTGAAGAACCTTTGATATTCTGCAGTTTGTGATACTTGTACTTGGAGGTATCTCTGACAGGAGAACCTTAACAAAGTTCATACAGAAATCAAGTGGGTAAATTGGAGTTTTATGGCACTGCAACACTGGTACAGGTTATATGACACCACGACTCTGAGAAACTCTCTGGATCCATACCTTAGAAACACAAAAAAGATAAAACATTATGAGATATGGATTCAGAATTTTAGAGTATAGTTCCATAAAATCCATCCATTAAACCAGTCAGATGCCTCTTAAACCTCTCTGGATCATGACATGTGGTCCTATTCTTGTCCATCACAAGAACCACTCCAGATATCACATGGGACCCAGGGAATAATATCTTTAATTGAAAACCCTGCTTTATTGCTTTAAAAGCATGTTTGTACAGAAAAGCTGTACAATGTCTTCAATATACCTTCTAGACTAATGGCAGAGATAATTAACATGAATAAATAACTTGCTCTTTAAACTCTGTTAAATGCCTTTCAGTGCTGAAGTAGTCTGCTGGAAAAGTTTTCATCTGCTAAAATTTTCCGTTTCAATGTAATTTTTCAAGAATATATGAATGGCAAACAGTAGACCTCAGACCCAAAGCCGCATTTTGTGGCGCCTGATCCAGATCAAACTGTTGGCAAAGGTAATCATTATCGAGTTCCCACACTGAAGGGTTAAGTGCAGTCCCTTTGTGTTCAGAAACCAGTATCTTTCTGTCTTTCAAAACCCTTTCATAAGCTCCAACAACCTGACATTAACAACATGGTAAAAATTTGCTCTGGCAAACTCACAGAATTTAGCACTGGCAAACTCGTTTAATGCCAGAGTTGAATTTCAAGGCAGTGAAGGCAATTTTCTGCAAGTGAAAAAATAGGCATATCTTTAGAATTTTTTTTTGATTTTTCCCTACATTTCAAGCCAATCACACACAATTTCCTGAAATAGTATGAACATATAACTGGGAAACATATCTTCAATAAGAAAATAATTTTTTTTGTGTCCAAGTGTCACGAAAGCAACCAAAGTCAAACACCATGTTAGGAAATATCAAGTTATGCAAGCTAAAATTTTTAGTACTGGCACAGAGTTACGAGTGAGCAAAAAATCTTGAATGAGCTCTGCATGTATTTAAAATATACATGTTACCATAGCAACAGACATATTATATTCCACAAAATGTGTTGCAATGGCAAAGGTTACTATTTATTATCATTTCACATGAAATTTGAATTTTGGACTTTCTCTTTATGGACTGGAGTCTGTAAAACTGTCATGATAACATCGTCTGTGGAGAACAATTAACAAAAAGTGCATGTAGACATTTCACCTTTATTTATACAAAATTAACAGCATCATAAAGGTAACAAAAAACCTATGTGAACACACAGCTTCAAAACTAGAACCAATTACAAGTTTAACCCTTAACCTGCTAAGCGCGACTGTGAAAGACTTTGCAAACAGTTTGGATCCAGATTAGATGCTGAGTAGCCCTGGGTCTAATCCAGATGAAAGCTGTTTGACACTCGGCCAATTGTTTCTCCAAATATTAGACGAATCAGATGAGTTTTAGAATCAAGGCAAACGACCTTTAACCAGATAACATTTTTTCAGCAAGCTAAGGGTTAACACAATTGACTACCAATCATTCAACCTTTCAAGTAGCACCATTAGTAATGAAGATTAAATCAACATATACACAAAGTTAACAACTGGTTTAAAAAATAAAATCAATAATCTGTTTCACAGAAATTACTGACTTTTTTTCATAAACTATATTTTTTCCTTCATTTTTTTTTAATGTTGCTTCGCCAGTATTTCAGTCATATAATGACTTCCAGCTCATTACAGGTGGAGGAACCCGCCTTTGGAACATTGTGTACATTATTTCAGGCACAGAGAGTAACCAGGTAGAATTTATTTTGTTATTGGATTTTAAACATGTTTTACTTAATAAACAACCATGGTCAGAGTTATGATATTTTTTTTATTCAAAATCATTTTAAATCTAGCTAGTAAAAAGTTAAATTTTGTAAGATTTAAAGCATTTAAAAAATGACTGTTCTCTGGAAAATTTTGCAATGCATTGAAATTCCTGGGTCTCAGGTTATTAACCCCTTCACTACCAGAAGCAATACCGCGCATGCACAATATTTCGTCTACCTCAATTTTTAACTTCACAGACTCACTTAATTTTTTGGCAAAACAATTGGCTGGGTTACTCAGCGTTTCATCCAGATCCAAGTTATTTGCATATGACTTAAAACTCATGGTAAGGCAGTGAAGGGGTTAAACTTTATCGTGATCTATCTTTTATTTTCAATATTCCATGAACTTCCTTGGTTGAAGTTTATCATGTGATTATTTTAGCTAGTTACAGTTCACAGATTACTGAGAATTGAACAACTAGATTGATGTTCAGTAAAACACATGTGTCACCCTTTCGCACTTTGTCAAAAAAAGACAATCTAAGTAAAAAAAGGCCACAACCCTTATCAAATATGACTCTGAGCTAAATAATTTGGCAGCATCATGACCATGTTGTAATAAGCAATACAATTTGAAAATTTGAAGAAATGTTATAAATTACAAATTTATAGACAATAGACCGCCAGATGGACAGACAGATGGACAGACTGACAGACAAAGCGATCCCTATGTATTGCAGTTTCTTCAAATGAAGTCTTATAGTCTTGGATCTAGGATTTTGAAAAAATTAGATAATAAATACTTGGCATGTTCCCATTAGATTTTAAACATCTTAAAAACAACCACTGTCAGCGATGCTCCAAGAATAAGTGATAGAAACATGATGTTGACATCACGCACATCATTTATAGACTTGACTCTGTTCAACACCATAATCAACATTGAGGTACAGACACCCACTGTACATCCAAGCAGGAACTTGAACCAGTCATTTGACATCCAAATTGTATCTGACTGGCGGTTTCTACTGTTGGTCCGCAGATGTCGGATGAGTCTTCTCCCTAGTGGAACTGGAGGTGTGTATGGTAGTTTGTAATGTCTAAATTTGGAATGCCTCTCATGTATAGCCCGCGCGGAGAAAACATCTGGATGTGTTCCCTTAAGGATCTCGTTGAATTCTGAAACAAAATTAAAAGAATAAATATATAGGAAGGAGAATTAAACAGCTGTTATTTGAGAAAAAACAAAAGTTCAGACCTAAAAGTCCTGTTTTTATGCGAGAGCTGGAACTTCCATTAGAAACAGAGACACAAGAAACAAGATCTGATGTCTAAATTAGTCTTAAATTTAAAGGCATAATAAAGCTCAAAACTGCAGTAATTGGAAAAAAATTGCAAGACAAATGAGGTGTATATCGCCATATTGGGTCTCTAAAAATGTGTCCTTCGCTACTTTAAATAAGAGAAACACAATAACAAACTTAAAATCAAGTATTTATCAGCACATCATTGCTGGCATTCTGAATGCTGTTGAAACAAACCAGACCCCCTAATATATAATTGGAAATTACTTATTTACACATGTTATTCACACATGCACATGACATTGCACACATGGTGGTACACATTGAATAGTACACACTAATTAAATCACATCATAAGACATTGTCATGATATTTAGCCATAAATTGAGGGCATCAGATATACCTTCTGAGCTGCTGAATGTAAACAATACCTTAGACTACTATGATAGTAAAATAAGAAATTAACACACTGATCTATTGATTTCAAACAGTGGATGGAATTTGACAAACTAAACTATGCATGCAACAGTTTTTATTCATGATTATGCACACATGCACTAAATTACACGATTTTAACTTTTTTTTTAACTTTATTATGGCTTTAAGGTAGCACTAAACTGACAATAAAGCAATTAAGAACAGCAAACAGAAAAACATCAAGTATCTTGGAATTTAAGTTAATGTATATTAGCTCTTTCTGATCTTTGTACACCTTATTTCATCATTATTGTGATCAAAAAATTTTTTGTAATCACACAAAAAATATTTACAACATATTTACCTCCACTGACACATCAACCTCTCTATATATAATGAAGTTTGGTGGAGAGCCATGGAAAACAGATTTGATGAATTTCTGTAAAATGCATCCTATCTAGAGCTCTGACACTTTCAAGTCCATTTCCTGGATTGAACCAGTACAATCATGGTGTTTAATGTAAATCAGGAGAATAGCCCCTTTCAGGGCTCTAACCTGCAACCTCCTGAGTGTAAGGCAGACACCACTACACCACTGAGCCCTCAAGGAGTTGTTGTTGAGAGGCTTCATAGTACAGATCAAGAGACTATTTACCTTGTTGAAATTCACAGGACTGTATGACAGTCCTACACAGAGGACAGGGGACCTCTTCCCAGCCCTGAGCAGTCAGTCTGCGTAAACATGGGTCACAGAAAATGTGCCCACATGGGTGACAAGAGCGTGGCAGGTAATACAGTTCCAGACAGACTGAACATGTTAGACTTCCATCAATGTCTACATCTCTCCCAAATGAAAGCTCCTGATAAATAAATTGAATGCAAAATATTGAAAACTGTTTAAATCAATAAATTTCACGTTATCATAAAAAAATGACAAAACATAAGTTGTTGAAATACCAGTATGTACTTCAGTCTACTTTGGGTTTTTTTGTGTTATGAAAAAAATGAATATTCAAAGTATTTATTGTATGCTTCTATCCAAGGAAAATGTCATAATGGATTGCTAAGTACATATGCCACCTTGTTCATATACACTGCATGGCTGTGTGTCTTACTCTGTACATACATACAGATATGTGTGAAAAAAAGCATGTAGCATGCCTATCTCCTGAATATATTTGCCACTTTAAAAAAGTGTTTGTTTTATGCTTGAAATATATTCAATGAATTAGTATCAAATAAATTTCTAGACAGTAAGTTGCTGTCAAAATTATTATAGACAACTGTTGTAGTATTTATTTTTCAAGAAATATATTAAACAAGAGGGCCAAGATGGCCCTGAAATCGATCCCCTGAGTAATAGTATAGTAGCATATTTCAAAATATCAGGGATAATTTGAATTTTGTTTTTGTTTGTTTGTTTTGGAATTTAACGTCCCTTTAACAGTCATATCGCGACGTCCAGCTCATTACAGGTGGAGGAAGACCCCGGGGGACCTCTGTACACTCTTTCAAGTGCCGAGTGCACCCGGGTAGAACCACCGACCTACCGCAAGCCAGCTGGATGACTTCCCCACTTGAAAAATCCGAAGTGCCCAGACAGGGATTCGAACCCACAGCGGTGAAGGGCTGA
>JAULCC010342002.1:0-19663 GCA_032358795.1 Nuttallia obscurata | reverse complement strand
AATGCCATATGACACGGATTGTAATGGATTCACTTTAAATCCATGTAGGGAAACCATGGTTATCAGCATCACTAGAAATACTTAATTATTTAGTGTCAAAGAGTTTGATCTCGTCATCATGCATGTGGTAACCCTGAATCAAATGAAAATGTATCTTTATCCTTTGAAAACTCTACGTTTTAATGTTGTTTGTTTGTTCATGTTGCTTTAAGCCCGCAGTAAACTAACCTGATAGAGAATTATATTCGCTCATGCGAACAAAAGACCTGTTGTTTATTCAAGTTGCTTTGAGCATTTACCAATAAATGAAAAGGATTTCTGTTTGTGCATTTTGCTCTGAACCCATTATAATATATGATGAAATATGTCTGTTTGCGCATGTTGCTATGAGTTTGTACCAATTTAGGACAACGAGTACATTGTCGTATGTTGTTGTGAACATGTATCAATATATGCACTGATATTTTTAAAAGTTTGATTATTATGATTTGCTTTCTTTTTTGTCATGTTGAAACTATGTATGTCCGAAACCTTTTATCTCTTGACTATTAGCAGTGTTTTTCGGTTTGCTTATGTGATGTGAATCTGTAGCATAGATGTACCTATAATACTTATCTTTCGGCTGTGAATAAATGCCCGATGTAACTCTCTTTCTGATTGATTGTTCGTAGTCCGATCCTTAAATGTAAGTGGGTCAAGAAAAATGTATGTGATATATATGTAAGTGCACCCATTTATTTGCAGGCGCGCCATTATTGTTAGTGCAGCTGGCTGGTAGACTTTTGACTCAAACGGTACGCCATAGCTGTGTACATTTTTCTGTTTGCTCATGCCTATGTGGTAGCAACGTACGACCGACTGACAGTTAAAACCCATTTATAACTGAAAGCATACCATGTTACTTCAGGTAGTTCAGTAAAAGTGTCAATTCATATTTATAGTTAAAAGATTTCATTATTTTCATTTATATAGAAATATTCTTTTTTTCAGTGGATATTATGTAAATATTTACTGTTAAATTGTATAACATTACTCAGTATATCAATAAGATTTGTTTCATGTATCGATTTGGCAGATTCGGACGGTAGAAATAATTAAAGCAAATAACCATCATTTTGTGTATGTGCGGTTTGTAATATATGAGTCTCCCTCACTTCAACAATAGATATATCCTTATAAATGCAATAAATGAACTCTATGTACGTACAATATATATATCTAGATATTGAAATTGTCAAAGTGTTTAGTATACTCCGTGGATCTAGTGATAGAACAGTAGCAAACATTAGTAAAAATTTGTCTTTCTTGTCTCCAGTCTTTTAATATAAATGGTTAGACATTAGGTTTAAGTGGTGCTTTTGTTTCAATGCTAAAACCTTTTATAATCGTTTAGAAGTTTCACTAAAGGATTCAGCTAAATATTCATTCGAACTAATTGTTGTTAAGCCTTAAATATACAAGGTACGGTTATTTTTATAGACGGGGAGAACTTCGAAACAGGAAGGGAAAGAATAACTAAAATGGCTAGGAAAGTAGTGGTATTAATATTCTAAAGGATAAATGTATTGGTTCAAATAGACATTAATAAATCATCATTTTATGTTCAAAGTTGCAATATTTACTATGTAAACAACTTAATTAACTGTCACATAAACAGTCAGATATCATTAGCATGGTTAAGTCAACATTATTGTAAACAAATCTAAAGCACCAAGTTCATTAAAAAATGTCACATCATCAAACTTTTGAATCCTCAAAAAGAATTTTTTGAATTATGTGAAACAACCCAGAATTGACAACTTTTATTAAAAGCTATACGTTGATTTTAACAAGTATTCCCAAGAACTAAACCAAGCACAACAATTTCAAATGCAAACTTTGTAAATCAATAATATGCAGGGAACCAGTTATATACCAGGTCTTTTAATCTTACCATGGACAGTTGCCATTTCATTCAAACCTAAGTAGCTATGACAATGAAGAACACACACGTTAAAAGTGGGATATTCACGTCATGCAGAAATCTTCCTTTGTGACAGAATATATCCTACCATTTACCAAATTCGAAAATGATGCACAACAGAAGAAGGCAAAAATGTTCTACTTTTGTGTGCTTTACTGATGCAAAATGGCATTTGACCGAGTAAAGCGTAACTGTCTCTGGTTTCAATTGTTCTTTGTTGGCATTTAAGGAAATAACGAGTGCAATTCAATCATTGTACCGAACGTAAAGTGTGACGTTAGAGTTAATACATTTATCACACCATTTTTTATATCGGTTTTGGGTTGAAACAAGGGTGTAAAATTTCACCGATATTATTTCGGTATACGTTAACGATTGTGGTCTAGATATTGATGGATAACAGCTGAGCTGTATGTTTTGGAACAGTGCGTGTAAACTATATTAAACACTTTCAACGAATGATTTCTTACGTGCAGATTATCTCTTAACCAAGATAAGACGAAAATCATACAGTTTCTCCCTTTATCAAAACAAGTTCGCAGTTTAAATTTTCTATGTTGTAAAATCAAACTAAGCTTGACCGAGACATACACATATTTCGGTTTATGACCATTTAGACATGAAATTTGCTTTATGTCAGTTGACCAAGTCTCCTACATGACTATTTAGATATGAAAGTTGCTATATGTGAATTGACCAAGTCTGCTACATGACCGTTTAGATATGAAAGTTGCTATATGTGAATTGACTAAGTCTCCTACATGACCGTTTAGATATGAAAGTTGCTATATGTGAATTGACCAAGTCTCCCAAATGACCGTTTAGATATGAAAGTTGCTATATGTGAATTGACCTAGTCTCCCAAATGACCGTTTAGATATGAAAGTTGCTATATGTAAATTGACCAAGTCTCCTACATGACCGTTTAGATTTGAAAGTTGCTATATGTGAATTGACCAAGTCTCCTAAATGACCGTTTAGATATGAAAGTTGCTATATGTGAATTGACCAAGTCTCCTAAATGACCGTTTGGATTTGAAAGTTGCTATATGTGAATTGACCAAGTCTCCTACATGACCGTTTAGATATGAAAGTTGATATATGTGAATTGGCCAAGCCTGCTTGTCTAGCGCTGTCTCCTATCTATACAAAATATCTATATTTAGATGAAATGACTTATGATGTATTTAATAGGCTGTACACATATGTGTTTGAGCATGTACTTTATTACGCTAGCGGCATATGGGCACTAGGCGATTGGGGTAAAATCAAAACATTGCAAAATAAAACGTATCGTTATTTTCTAGGGTTATGTAAAAAGTTGCAAATTTAGCCTCTAGAGATGGCATGGGCTAGGTCAGATGTTTAGTCATTCCAACAGATGAGGTCTGTAGATTGTTTTGTAAAAGCATTATTCGTATTGAAGCTACTAACGCTTACTATTAGGAACGTAGAGTGAATATTTATTTTAAAAGTAGTTAAACAAGTTAAATCCAAATTGATTCAGGTTGATAATTCTAATCGGAGACGCAGTTGTTTAACGACCGACACAATGTCAGTAAAAACAAATAACGTGCATATCACACAAAAAAGTGTGAATTCAAATTGAACATTATTTGTCTGTTAATTTGATTTACCTCGTTATCACCGCGGTATTTTAGCAATATTTAGGAGTGGTAGTTAATATTTCCTTATTGAAACAGGGAAGTAGTCAACAGTGCCATTAGACGTCCGCATTTGCCGCATATGTAATAAAAACTAAGTGGAAGATGAAAAACACTTTTGCTAAATTTGTCCAATACATCAGGATAATGTTTATCCTTCCCATGTTGATATATTAAGAAGACGTAAAAAGTGCTTTTAGACATTCATTTTAAAAACAGTTATAATGATGTCGTATTAATATTTATAAAAAAAAATGTTTGTATCACTGGATTGTTGATGTTGAATAAAATTTAACTTTTTTTTGCCTTTACTAACAACTTATTTGTAGAGGCGTTGAACGGCAGCTGATCCCTCATAAAATTGGTATCAAGCTTTTACTGCAGCTAACAATAAGCCGATAAAAGTGCCTAATAGCCATAAAACTGCTTCGTGTATTCAGCCGGATTAAAAGAAATGGATTTGTCTAAAGAGTGACATTGTCAGATTTTATCAGGCCCCTGTGGAGTTGTTGATAAGCTTTAACAAAATATCCCAATAAAAGAAAAGGGATCATATCATGCCAAATGCATCCGCCCAATCCTTTTAAACAGTGATTTATCTGTTCGGAGATTTAAATATGTTTTTCAAGGAAATCCACATTTTAATGGAACTTGTTTTGTCTTGTTTTGTCGGTTATATGTTATGCATTGTTTTTTATTATGTATTTCTACAGTTCGATTAACTAAGATATTCGAAGGTGTCTTATATGATGCTATTAGGCCAGATTTCTTATTCATATATCTAGAAACCTTATCATGTGTACTGTAAATTGTGGGCATTAAGAAATCTGGCACATTAATAAGTTACTTCATTAATTACATATTGTCTAATTAAAACAACGTCATAAGCAGATAAATAAACTTCAGAAAAGTACAACATAAACTTAATATTCAGTTCTGTTTTTTTTTAAAAATCCTTATTTTCCCATAAGGTAAAGGCTAATTTGTGTTACAAAAAACTTACTTGAAAAGACGCATAAACGATAAAAACACATTGTCGTAGCTGTTAAAGCCAGCAATTAAACAGACTTTCTCCATAACAAAACTAACCATTCAAACAAAAAAAAACCCATATTATATATTTTATGTAGAGCTGTTAATGCTTTACAGAGAAGAAACATATCTAAATTTCTTCTTTTATTCAAGGTTAAGGATGACGTTGAAGTATAGGTGGGCCGTAGTAGAGAGGGATTTTTGTAACATGTAGTAAAGCCATCAACATTATCATATATGGATAGAAGTAATGGTCAGAAAAAACAACAAATTGATCTTTACTTACATTGTACTTTTAATAGTTTCATGTGACTTTTAAAAAAATTACTATGTCGACAAGTTGTTTAACAAGAATGTCAAACATTTTTAATTTTCGTTTTACATACTAATTCGCGGGTATTTTATGTAGATTTGTCATAAACAAATATTCGCTTTAAACTATGAAATGCTTTAATCATTTTGCTTGCAATAACATGAAAACATTAAATCCTTTTAATTGCTTACAGGTCAATGTTTTACAAATATCAGAGAAATATGTGTAGGCTGATATGCATTCTTTTTTCATTATTTACCATGCAGGTAACAATGGACATTTAATATAATATGCTCTGGGCCTGAAATAGTAAACAGAATTCCTCCGGGTTCTTTCTCCACCAGTAATGAGCTGGACGTCGCCATATGACTGAAATACTCTTAAAGCGACGTTAAATTCCACACAAAACAAACAATATTAATATATATTAAATGTTAAAGCCAACTGTTTTTAATTTATTGGCTGTCATGAACTGATGCATACGTCTCTTGCGTGATATGCAATTATCTGTCTGCATTATTTACCCTAGGGGAATATAGTTGTCGTCAGCCAGAGTTTGCTTAGATTGCTGATGCATAATACTCTTATACACACACTGAAACAATATTGGCTGCATTTTGCAAATTCAACAGATTGAAAGGATCGAATGTTGCCATAGTGCATACCCATATGAATTGTCTGACAACCATGTGGTCTATATGATAAGAAGAAAACGCATCATTCAATAAGACATTGTGTTTGTTTTATAACTCTTTGCTAGCCAATATTACTGCAACGTCGAAACAGTTTGCGTCAATCTGGGTTACGATTCTGCTCAACCAGCTTAAGAAAAGCACATGGATTATTTGTGCAGTCGTCAGTAAATGCTTTCTGACGACTGGTTTGCATATGTCATGCTATTTTTCACGTATTAAAGGAACTTGCAACCTATGTTGACTCAGATCAGGGGCCTTATAAAACATTACATGAGCAGGGTCTACATTGTAATCGATATTTAGTACACTTTTTAATAACAAATATTTAGCTCTTTATACATTACTTTTCATGAATCAAATGGTTAGATGTAAATAATCAGTAGGTTTAAGACTAAGTTTATGATGAAATTCATGTTAAATCAGATATTATTAAAAATATCCCAAACCACATAATGATCGTTCTTTTATACGATTCATCATTTTTCCATAGCACATTCCAGTTAGTTCGTACATTCGGAAGGTATTTGTTATCTAGCAGACAAAAATCGTCATAATAAGAACGCTTTCATAGTCATGTTTGATTCAGAAGGGAACAGCCTGCTCATTATCTGCAAACAACATCGGATGTCTCAAGGGGAAATCGTAGTAAATTAAAAGAGAAAGCTAACATAATACGACAACGTCAAAGCTGTCTTTCTCATGCCCACTATTGAGATAGGTTGCGTGATATTAATTTCATCAGGCGCAAAAGAAACATATTCTTGAAATGGCATTGTAACTATTGGTGATGAACAAATGGGATGTAAATATAGTAGATAATACATGACGTATTGGTGTTATTTGCCGGGGCAACTAGCGACGTGTTCGTGTATCCTTGATATAACGCACGAGGCTACTGTCCCAGCTTGACAAAGTAGATCTAGTTGTTTCACACTTTGCTGGCTTCAGCAACTGGCAGTATGCTATTTACTACCGGTAATGTTGGCTTCAACAGCTGAAATAATGACAAGTGCTCTCGGTAATGTTGAATTCAAAAGTTGACAGTATGACCGGTGCGTTTTGTAATGCTGGCTTCAACAGCTGAAAGTATGACATGTACCCCCTACAATGCTGGCAAACCCAAAGCGTTGAGGGGCTGAAAGTTAGTTTAGTTTAAACTAATGAATTTTAGCTCGATTATGTTGAAAGCCTGTGGCTTGTAGAAACACTCTAGAGTCCGTTTCCTGGTTCAGACCAGTACTTGGTGTCGACAAATTAAGGTCAGAAGAGGGCCCCTGTCGGGGCTCGAACCCGCAACCTTCTGAACGTAAGGCGGACACAATATCTACTACGCTACTGTGCCCTCTGCGAGATTGCAAGTCAAAGACCATAACCATTTTCCACGGAGGCCCAATTGCTGTTTATAGGGTGAAAACATTCAAACAATTGAAACACATTTATTTACGACCGTAGACGGCATTATGTTCTCTATGATATCAAGTATGTCAGAAAATAATGTTCCTGTCAGATTGCGTCTGTTTTAATTTGACAAACGCCATACATATGTAGTAGTGATAACAAGTATAACATGACTGGATACAGTTTCCAATGTCTGATAACATTATATTTAAGATGATTAATGTGCCAAGAACATACGATAACACACACTGGCTTTACAAGCTTACGTTGAAGGCTGATATCTACCAGATGTGATTAACTATAATGCAATAGTTTGCGAAAATAGCTTACATATTATTGAGAGGGGATCATGTATTTAACACCACAAATACTTGTTTGTGTCTGTAGCAACCCTTGTTGCAAATAACAGAAACAATATACATTTACAATGACTTAACGGCATAGAAACCTTTACAGCCTTTTGCAATCTTAGAACAAATGCGACGACACAGCTGCACTATCTTGACTTCTGTAAAACGTGTTTCATTCAATATCATCATGATAGACTATAGCTGGTGTCTGATATTTGTTAACAACATAATTTTGTATAGTTCTCTTACTGCGGACAAACTTAATGATATATTGAATATCTTTCACTTTACAAAAAATCAAAAAAAATCATCAGATCATAACCTCATAGCAGAATAGGCGAATTGAAAGTTATCAGAAATAACGTATGTTCAGTTGACAAAATTCACAAGGTCCGGATTAATGTGTGTTGATATGCATGTAACTGAGATTTCAACGAACACTCAGTGCAGTTTGCGATTTGATTTCCTCCGTTCTTAACCTAAGGCACACACAACTTTCGACAAACGTAAAGAATATAATTGAGACATGAAGGAACATAAATTTGTTCACAACTTCTGTACATAAAAAGTGCTTCGCTGTATATATGAAACATTATTGGTTCGTAGTTCAAATGGCAAGGAATGGTATTAATACAAAACAAAACACAACACTCCTACCTTCAGAGAAACAATGAAAAATGAAAAACTAAACTGCTTAAGCAACATGACCTCACATATAGTGAAAAGTGGTTATTCTTGGACTAGAGAAATTCTTTTACCATGACAACAGAAAAGAAAAGTGCTTAAGCATTATGACACGTATATACCAATCAGTGTGTGTTCATGGTCTTGTGAAATCCTTTTACAATTAAAATAAAGGATTACTATCGTTTCATAAACCGTAGATCTTACTTGCATGACGATTGGTAGTTTAATACAACATGTCGATCGAGGATACGCAATGTTTAATATGTAAAACAATCTAAAATACATTTTGTTTGATTTAAACACACTCGTACATGTACATAAATCATCATAAAAAATACAGATTAGACAATGTTAGGTATCAAGGTACAGTGAAATTGTTGATGTGCAGAAATTATATAGGTATATTGGAAAACTTGTGAAGTATGGCTATATGACCCTTTAAATATTTATACTACTGGAAATACAGTGTTCTTTTTATCACAAATTGTTCGCTTTGTGTATTTGGGTTTTAATTCACCATACTACGGAAAGAATTATCATTTATAGTTGAAGCAGAACATGCCAAACAAGACCACCTTAATATTTGAAAAACAAATATGGAAATGATTGAAGGTTTGTTTGTTTGTAAAGAAATTAACGTCGCTTTAAATTTATTTCAGTCATATCGCGACGTCCAACTCATTACAGGTGGAGGAACCCGGAGACCACTGTACATTTTTTCAGGCACAGTGTGCACTTGAAAGTTTTGTTAGTACTGTAATAAAGATATCTGAAGTATTGTACTCCATGCCAATGTGCACATTTGAATAATTCAATTTCCAAGGGTTGATGTTCGGTACGAACAACATATCGAAAATGTCTTTCAAAATTGCATTGATAGGACAGTAGTAGTGTGAGAACCCATTTACACGTTACGCTGCCAGACCTATAATCTACCACAGAAAGTAGTCCTCCTCTTTTTTATGAACTATGGCAAATAAATGACACTGACCCTTTTACATCAAATGTAAGAAAATATATTCTAAATAGAACATATGAAGTTTTAATCGTTTTCTACAGTTTGGTAAAAGACATAAAAGGGGCTCTTGCTGTTCTTACTTTGGGCCTAATAACTTCGGTATCTTTACTACTTTGGTTCTATTATGAAAACGCTATATGCAATAGGTTTAATTTCATAATAAATAAAGGTCAAACCTTCCATATATGTATGCATACACGATTTTGTTACAACAACTGCAATGTTTGCAAAACTGGTAATGTGAAGAACTATTTTCTTTTAGCATTTGTTAGATGTAATACACCATGCTTTCTTTTTCATCCGAGAAATGTCGTTTTTGCATAAAGGAATAGATAAAGAATGTCATGATAGGCAAGCAGTAGATGAAATACATGTACGAGTATGGTACGGTTAAATGTTATACTAGTATCTGATAAGATCGAGATTCTACCTCAATAAATATACAAGATGGTGAAGAATATTTCAAATAACTGATTATCGTGTTAAGCATATAGCTAGATGCATTGAACATTTGTTAAAAGCGGCACTTAGGGTTTGCAATAAAAATATATATCGACATATTAACATATCAAATTTAAGGAAACAATTTATCACTCTACAAATTTATCTAACTTCTAACAAATATTATATTTTGCACTTATATATTAATAAAAAACAATAAAAAGTTTACAATTAACGTGTCAAATTTAACGGATAGCTTGTGTAATTTGCGATTGTAAGTGTAATTGAAAAATAATTATGTATTGGTCATTGCATCAGGTTAGCAATTAGAACATTTGAAACTCAACGATAAGAGTATCCAGATAAATTAAGTGACCTAAGGTTAAGTTAAATTAATTAAAAAATATTAAAGTTGCACTGAAGGATACATACTTGCGAACTGGTTGAATTCATGTTTAACTGAATAGTTTTATTCTGATAAACAAGACACAGATCAATGTAAATGATATTGCTTGAAAATCTGATCTATGTCAAAGCTTTTTTTAAATGTTTAACTCTGTCTGGAGCTATATGACAGGAACAGAATGATATATTTGAAAGTTTCAAAATGTCATGGAGAATAATAAATCTAACATATATGCTACAATAGTTTGATAAAGATGCGTTTCTTATGATATGGCAAGATCAGTGTGTTTTGAAACATTTTAAAAAGAGATCATAAAGGCATTGTTAATATTTTGATATATAACAAAAGGTTGCTCTCAAGTAGTAACCCATGTTGTAATTTCAAAACAGGAAGCAGTTTCATTATATAAATTTATCGGCCTTTCAAATAACGTGTAGACAGAAAACTAATGGAAAATAAATGAATAGCAAGAGTAATTCCATTTAGTAGAATACATTTCCAACTTCCTGTCTGTCAGATACTTACACTGATGCAATCACGATTCAAGAACAATCGATGGAAATAATATTTGAATACAGTGTAAAATAGCATTGAAAGAAAGATGTGTGTTTCAGGAAATTTGAAAACGATCAGTGTCGTGTCAAAATATATGCTGCGAGTTGTATAGCTATTGGTTTACTGTTAGTATAGTGAAAGGTCTTCCTAGTTACACCTGTAGAAATATAAAGTTTAAATGAGAAATGTTGAAATCATGATAAAAGCGAATAAAGCGAGGATACACAGTAGTAAGAGAGAAAAAAAGAGAGAGAGAGAGGGTTGATAGAAAGAAAGAGATATTCTACAGAAAGTCATCCTTTCTAAACAGTTGTGTAATGAAAATCGCGTTTTGACTCGTTTTATGAATGTTCATCGCAGTGAAAGCTCTTTAAGCTAGATTTTTCACAGTACCATAGTTTTACTGTAGTGTATGTCCATTTAAGTGAATAGAATTTGGATAGGGTCACATGTTTAACAACATTTAAAACGGCCCCCTGGTTTTGCATTAGTGTTAAATGAAGGACGGATGATGTATTTTAGTGACATACTTATCTGTACTTAGAGTATATATCTATAATGAAACAATTATGTAATTAACAATATTTATGCTTTTAATCAGGCTGTCAAAATAAGAGTCAGATAGATATACAATTGACCAAACTTACACTATAGGATCAGCTCGGCACTATAAAAAATGATGATACAGATGTGTTACAGTCTGTAATATAAACATATGAACGGAATGTTTTGTTAATACTTCCGATCTAAGAAGTTTCTTCCAGTCATGAAACTTCAAAATGTATAAAATCATAATGTATTTTATTGACTTCCAATTGCTTGTGTTTTGTCTCAATGTGTAGTTTTTGAAAAATAAAAAAATAAAAAATTAGAAATAGGTGTGTATAATTATTTATTTTTATTTTTCAGGATTCCCAATATGATATATAACGTTAACAAGTCAGGGCTAATCATCATTCCGCCAGTCAGACCTATCGATGCGGATCTACTTTTAACACAGATAAACGCGCAAGAAGTCAGGAGTCTTTATCCTCTGATTTTCTTCTACGCAGCCATTTTAATAGTTGGAGTGATTGGGAATGCCTTGGTGTTAATTGTGTACACATTCAGATACAAACATTCTCCGGCAAGAGTTTTCATACTTTTCCTTGCCTCTATAGATTTTTCGATCTGTTTGTTTGGGTTACCGTATCATTTAATTGATCTGACTCATCCGTACACATTCACGAGCTCTATAACATGTAAATTGTTAACATTCGTGATCACGACTCTATTTCATATGTCAGTGTTTGGCCTAATTGTAATCGCCATAGATCGATATCTAAAGATATGTATGCCACTAAGTCACCTTCAGATAGCATTTTTTAGAAAACGCCGAGCGTGCATTGGGGCTGTTATTGCCGCCCTACTTTTTTCATGGCCGAACATTGTTTTGTACGGTCAAAGTGAAATGGAGAGCTCAATTGAAAATGTGACTGGATATGCATGTTACTTTGAAACGAAATATCTAGACACAAATTATCCTTTGATATACACGTTGACGATGCTATTTGTCTGTATAACATCTACTGTGTTTCTCATCGTTGCGTATTCGATGATTTACCTGCAGATATATAAACGGTACCACGGTTTTAGAAATATAAATGTGTACAAATCACACATGGAAGAAACTTCATTGACCGAAGAGGTGAACATGAAGTCATTGTATAAAATTCATCACTCTCCAAAAGTATCTAAGATTCAAACAATACACATTGGAAACAACATGACTGTACCAGAACATATTGAAGAAGGGAAGTCTATTAAGGATAATATAAACTACGATGCCAGTGGCATTAAGTCAAATGGTTCGTTGCTGTGTGAAGATATCAATAAAACAAATAAACCCTGTACGCCTACAGATAGCGATAGAGACAAAAACTCCGAATCAAAAGTAAAATGTCAAGACAATATCGAAGGTATGCCTGCAAATGGAAATCCTGAAAACCGTATATCGCGTGAAACAGGGATAAGTTCAAAGTCAAATGAAATGGCAGATAGTGAGAGATCATCTGATGATTCGGAGAACCATTGTAAAGGTGATATGTCAACAGAAAATGAGAAAGATGAGAGTCAGCAATTACTTGTGAAACACAATACGATTAACGGCGATAACAACAGTATGAATAATTTTCTTAATATCTCTAGTAACAGTCTTACAGTGAAGCCTTTTAAGCCTCTTGATAAAATCTCATGTGATGTCTCGTGTTCTAGTTCTTCGAAGAGCGTCAACTCAAGCGAGTCTTCGAGCTATCTAACGAAGTATTCAACAAAATATCTGCCAATGATCAGTGACTGTCATGTTAAATCCACTGGTGCACTTAACACAAGACAACGAGATGGTTTTCCAATGTGCAGACCCCAGACAGTAAAACGAAGAAGCTTGGACCAATATGGGTCAAACATTATTTCAGATGACTATCGACAGAGAAGCGCTTCTCTTGCGCATACTGCGGAAAGATGCTCAAAAAGTGTGCATATTTGTGAGGGCCTACGCATTCATAGTAGCAGTGCTACAAGTGTCTATAAAACTGACACAAGCAATACCACTAAAGCAAACAAAGTGAACCATTCTAAAATTACAAAAATAATGTTGACCGTTACAATCGTGTTTATACTGAGTTACTCTCCAGCTTTGATTGTCACGATATTAACAGTTCTAAAGCCTGATATATGGGACATAATGACCGTTAGAGAAACAATCATATGTGAATTTTTCTTACGATTTTACTTGGTAAACAACGTTTGTAACCCTTTTATTTACGGCTTTTGGGATAAACGCTTTTTAAGGGAAATAAGATATTCTTTGAAAAAACTAGCACAGCGTGTGGTAGAGACGTGCTTTTGTTGCATTGATCGCAATTGATTCATAACCTAGCATGTCAAACTGATATGCCTGTATTGTATGAACTCGATGTTTCCCTCACTCATCATATCTTGAAAATAGTTCACGTGACGAATGAAGTCATTAAGTCGGTTAAGTCGATTAGCTTTAAAATATACGTAAACGATTGTTCAGTTGTCACTGAAAGGTCAATTGTTTAGCTTACGTTTATATTTTTGTAAACATAACTTTATAAAGCTGGTATTGTCTTAAACACTGATATGAAAACTGCACTCTACTTCTTCGAATTTAGTATGGATTAACATTAAATTTATATTATGTACATCAATCGTTGTCTTTTTCCTTTCTTCACATAGATAAACTAAAATTAAATAATAATTTCATCAACGTTTGTCTTGAACTAAACAAAAACAAGACAATAATCACTTGACCTTTCAAAACGATGAAAATTCGGCGGAAAACAGTGTAAGTTATCATGACATATACATGCAATTATGCATAAAGTAATGTTTAACACTTCATTCAGTTATTTCGATGTACATTAATACTGGTATCCACCATTCAACCTTACTACATTAATCATTCGTCTGAATAGCCACGTCTTCATCATTTACCTGTTGGTTTTCTATATCATTCATACAAGCTTTTTATCTTTTCAATGTTTGTCTTCCTTATAAATCTGACAGACCAGTTTTACCTAATTAGTACATTAGTCTATGATATAGTCTCAACGTCTGCTAATATATGTAATAAAATACGTAAAAAACGTTATAAAAAGTAAAACACGGGTATGCTAAAACAGATATTTATTGCGGAATCTCTATGACTTGTAGCAATAAAAAATAAGGACTAGCGTATCATTTAAGTTATTACATTTATTTCAAATGCATAATGGCTTCTGGTATTAAATGGGGGAAGTATATTGTTTAATAAACCCTCCAGATAATGTACAGGTCTAAACGTCTGCTGTAAGTAAATTCAGTCATAATTCTTTATAAACACGTACCTATGTTTTTGTTTTTCAGTGTTATGATAAAATTATCAAAAATGCTCAAACTGTCTTCTAAATACTGCAAAATTATGTTCGATTGTATATAAGAAATATTTCTCTAACGGTGCTCATTACAGGTGAAGGAAGACCCCAGGGACTGTTGTACATTATGTTTGACACAGAGCGTATCCACAGAGAACTACTGACTACCGCAAGCCAGCTAGATGGCTTCCTCACTTGAAAAATCCGAAGCACCCAGGCCGGGTCCTGAACCCACAGCGATATGGGGCTACGATTTCGATATATGTTTAACCAATACAAAATTAACTTCAATATTTTATTTTAATTGGTAGAACATAGTTAAATGAATGGTAATTAGTGTGTGACAGTCAGCACGGTGGTTGGCTATCAGTATTGTTTATAGATTTACAACGGTTTACACAAGGTTTAACAGTTTTGACTGTTGATGTTAGACGATGGGCCGATTTTTTGCTGATTATAAATAACAGACATTTTTATTCATTAACCTTTACCGTACACGTTGTACGCTGCAACATTTCCATAGCAACATCCTTATGGAAAACATACACAAATGTTGCATCTCTATCGGTGCTTTATTGAGGTAAAAATTATATTCAAATCATGTTTGGTTGAGGGATGCTGATAGTCTCATTGTAGAGAGTTTACGTTTTATTTTGTCAGAAAAAACAATTGGGCAATTTGTAATCAAACGCAGGGTTTGTCACAGTTGGTGTATTTCTATTTTGTTTTCTAACCTTTTCCGAAGTTTCTTGCATGCTTGACTAGAGTCAGTTATGTAAATCTGGTAATGAAAACATTCTATGAAAGGTAGCTGACACCTTGTCTAAAAACTGGCACACAGACGAGTCATAAATAAAAAAAGAAATGTTGATTGGTATTATATCCCGACGGACCTCCTATTGAAAATATTGAATTAGAATCCATGACAATCTCTACTGAATACTATCATAGTATAACATATTGCATTTTAGCGTTTTTCATCTTCGTTCTGAGACTTATTGTACTTTTATTTATATTGATTACATGTTTAAAATGATGTTCAGCGTACTGAAGTGTCAGGAAATGCAAAGACCGAATAGATTCTACAATTGTTTAGAGGCTGTGTTGCTAATGATTTTCTGTCTGGGTTTTAGGACAGTATATCGATACTAATTTCACGTAGCCATGTAACATAACGCTGCACGGATAAAACATGCAATGGGCTTTACAAAGTTTGATTGAGACATGTTTATTGCACTAATGCACTGATGCATGATGCATTAACACATGACGATTGAATTCATGACGAAATAAAACGACCCTTTCAGATACATCTGATGAAATAATTATGGAAAAGGGCTCATTTGAAAGCAATAAATCTGGATCTAACCCAAACAATGAAAGGAATAGAGTAGAGAATTTGCAAATACATAAATACAAGAACAACGAGTGGCAGGTACTTCAAATGTTAGCTGTAGATGATGCAATGCGCTTGATAAGATATAAATATTGCATACGTTTCGGTCGACACTATAACCTCAGGTTGACAATATGCACTGTTTTCCTTAAGGAGTGCAATATTTGTTAATTATACCGAACAAAGAAATTCTTTGGCACTTGCCATTCCCACTAGGATCAGAAAATTAATGTTAATTAGATTTATTGCAAGATAATGACACCATAGCCTAATTCGGTGACGGCTTTGAGCTTTTCGTTTTGGCGGAATATGACATCATGCAAGTTAAACCGAAAGAGCTATTGGAAAATGTATTTCCATAATCATGATAGCTCAATTATAGCTCTGACTGGTAATGAGATCGCTTTATCAATGTCTTGTGATGTACCTCAGGAAATGCAGCATCCATAATGCCACCGGTCATACTAGCCCGTATCACCTTGAAAAAACTCGATGAAACCAATATTCGTTCTTTGTGCTACTTATAGGACAGTCAATATTTTTGTGACTCAGGGTGACATGCAAAAATGTTTACTGGTATCACTTATTATACGCTAAATAGAGAATGTTGCACGTCAGGAATTATGATATATTATATCTTACCTATTATAAATTAAGACATTCTTAGGAATTGAAAGACGTTGCTCAAAAGGATGCAGTTATAAAGAGGACACACTGTTCATATCTCTGAGACCCCTAAGCAGACATGTTTTAAAACCATTTCAAATAATCAATATTGCGTTAAAACCTTCACGAACACATCTATCAAGGGAGTTTCTATGTGTGTTTTTATAACAGTTTCTTTATTACTGGATTCTGGGTTAAATATTATCGGTAGCAGAGACTCGGACTTATGAGCTAAAACATATATGATGATATTGTTCTTCTGAAATAAATGGAAATGCATATAGTATAAAAAGGATAGAGTCTTTGATGAGGAAAGATTTAACATTTCGAATCCAGAAGACCAAAGCAAAGTAAAAGCTCATTTATATGGGCAATTTTCTATATTAATACGTACACTTGATGAAATAAGATTACAACATTATATTGAATTAAAAGTACTCCATAAGTCAAAAACAATGCCTAAAGAGGTGGTATATGGAATATTTGAGTTATCCCCTATTAAACTTCTCAAGAAATCGCCAGTCGCAAAGTAAAGACCAAATATTCTTTTTTGTGACAAGATCACACACATCATAAGTTTACTTGATTGTCATTTGAGACCCATCAACCATGCCCCACTTACTGTATCCAGACCATAATAGCAAAGACAAATACAATATTAATGTTATATCTTTTATAGACAGTTCAAAAACCACATTGGAACCATCATCTTAAGCCCTGTTTATTATATGCCGTCAACTAGACTGAGGGTCTACGCTCTATTGCTGAAACAGCAAGAGGAATGTGGAAACAAATGATAAGTCAATATAATGTAATAACAATAAAGTATTAACATTTAAATAACTAACATTACCAAAGCAAAATCAGTGCATATGTGAAGTAAATCAATAATTTCTGTTCAATTTACACGATGCTTTAACAGAAAATATGCAAACAAAAATGAAAACCAGTTCAGAACAAATGTCGGGTGTGCTTAATAGACGATACAATGTTATGCATTCTTAATCTATTACTTAAATCAAGACATAACGACAATTTAGCGAACATATCGGCGGCTTTACATTTTCCAACAGTTTTAGAATAAGGTAGGTCAACGCTGAGATATAACTTCACAGAAAGGTTTTGTTTTGTATGATTTACGTCACGTTCTACCAGTTTTGGCTCATTGACGTCCAAGGGAGATGGAAGCAGGTACACAGAACTCTTCTGTAGAGTTATGTTTATTTAACGTGTCCAGTGTATAGCACTGATACACGTGAGAAATAAACCCCGGCCGGTCACTTTATCCTGACACCGACAAACCAGTTGTTATGCTAACCCTAAATGCTAAGCTTCAAGGGGGGAAGCCATTACTTCCATTTTTAAAGTCACTGGTATGACCCGGCCGGGATACGAACACGCGGCCCCTGCACCGGAAGAGGACGCTCTACCAATTGAGCTAACCGGGCGGTATTCACAGAAATGTACATTTCTACTGAGAGAGTCACCAAAGTCACGGAGTAAGTGCCTATATAAGTTTGCAACGATGACAACGTAGATAATGACCTAAACACCGACATTGCTAGAGACTATCACCGACAGCCAAAAGCATCTTTGAACAAGTTGAAACTGTCCTCAGCAAATAATGCAGTTTCAGCAATGAATCCGTTAATTAGTTTGAAATTTTTAAGATGCAATCCTTATAGAACTTAATATTAACTGTTCACAAAAAATAGATATAATTATAATCTTGCTTTTGAGAGGTTATCTCAAGCGTTATCTATAGTCTTGTTCAAAACATTGATATAATCCAACTTCCTTATTCTGCAACACCATGTGACACAGGTCATTTGAAATTATTCAATTTCCAATTGATGTTCCATTTTGAACAAGTTCAAAGCATCGCATAAAATGACATCTTCTTTGAGGACTCACTAACATAATGTTCATCGTTTGATAAACGACTTAATAACTTCCTTCTGTCGTGCCAACTGGAGCTTAACTTAAACTTAACGTATAACTTCAAAGTAATTTTATCTTCATATTAATCATATATTTTATGCTTATAATGTCCTGTAGGCATTCACTGTGTATAATTCACCGTATTAGGAAGGCATTATAGGACACTTTTCACCCAGGTAAATGAGTAATGTTTTATTTTTTAAACACTTTAGTTTGTTTTGAATTAAAAAAATAACAATGCAATGAATTAAATGTTTGACAGTTTAGGATATTCAAGCAGACGAACGTTAAGAAATAAGTGCATACTGAACATGTGATGTATGTTCATATAACACTGGATATACAATAACAACAAAATACTTACATACAGTTAATTCTGTTGATTCAAACATTACATAAAATTGTCCAGGTAAACGTATCAAACGAGGCCCAATTTGATCACAAATGTAGATATGTCAGTTTTTCCTTCAAACTATGATAGTTTGTTTGCTACGCGTATCTAAATAAAGCCACGCGGTCATAGATTAAAAACATAAAAACATGCTAGATGTAATGATGAAAGACGACCTGAATTTTGAAGGCATTAAAAGAATATTACTTTCGATTTCGACACATCGCTTAGCTCTTAATATTTTCAAATTTGAATCATGCCATTGCGAAATGGTACAATAATGTCACCAAAATGGCGATGTATATACACCCATGGCTTTTATTGTAATACAAGCACATTTTTTGTGCTAGTGTAAACAAGGTAAGTTAAAATTTCTTTTGCAAACAATGTAATAAAAGTCAGATTCTGTTTAATAACTTATATCAATAATAAACTTAGATTATTGAATAAAAGTCATCAACCCGTACAATGATGTATGTTTTATACGTGATGATCATCATGTTTATAAACAAAACGGAACAAAGCTTATTCAACAACAGATTCTACGTTCTATTGCGATAACTCAACTCACCGCAGCTCAATGGTAATGGTAATCGGCATATTTCACGTGTCATTTGTCATGATAAAGTGTTTACTTAATGCGAAACATGTTACAGATACCTTTCACCTGTTTGTAGACGAAATTAATTATATCAAAATCAATGTCATATCCTCTCACAAAAGCACTTTTACGTGTAGTTGCCTGATACTTCCGGTCTAGAGCTTGGTAGACGTAAACAATAGTGCTCTGCAAAAATTGCTTGAAAAATGGTTAAAATATAAGTAATTTA
>JAULCC010341780.1:0-11761 GCA_032358795.1 Nuttallia obscurata | reverse complement strand
TTACGTCCTCGTGACTGTATGGACTGTTACGTCCTTGTAATGGTATGGGCCTTTACGTCCTTGTGGCGATATGGCCTGTAAGATCCTTGTAACGGTACGGACCTTTACGTCCTTGTGGCGGTATGGACTGTAACGTCCTTGTGGCGGTATAGACCTTTACGTCCTTGTTTTTACGGTATAGACTGTTACATCTTTGTAACGGTAAAGACACTTACGTCCTTGTGATGGTATGAACTGTTACGTCCTTGTGACTGTATGGACTGTTCCGTCCTTGTGGCGGTATGGACTGTTACGTCCTTGTGGCGGTATGGACTGTTACGTCCTTGTGACTGTATGGACTGTTATGTCCTTGTGACTGTATGGGCTGTTACGTCCTTGTGAAGGTATGGACTGTTACGTCCTTGTAATGGTATAGCCTGTTACGTCCTTGTGACTGTATGGACTGTTACGTCCTTTCGACTATATGGACTGTAACATCCTTGTGGCATATGGACTGTTACGTCCTTTAATGGTATAGCCTGTTACGTCCTTGTGACTGTATAGACTGTTACGTCCTTGTGACTGTATGGAATGTAATGTCCTTGTGACTGTATGGACTGTTACGTCCTTGTGACGGTATGGACTGTTACGTCCTTATAATAGAATGGACTGTTACGTCCTTGTGACTGTATGGACTGTTACGTCCCTGTGCCTGTATGGACTGTTACGTCCTTGTAATGTTATAGCCTATTACGTCCTTGTGCCTGTATGGACTGTTACGTCCTTGTTATGGTATAGCCTATTACGTCCTTGTGACTGTATGGACAGTTACGTTCTTGTGCCTGTATGGACTGTTACGTCCTTGTTACTTTATGGACTGTTACGTCCTTGTGACTGTATTGACTGTTACGTCCTTGTGACTGTCTGGACTGTTACGTCCTTGTGACTGTATGGACTGTTACGTCCTTGTAATGGTTTTGCCTGTTACGTCCTTGTGATGGTATGGACACTTACGTCCTTTTGGCGGTATGGACTGTTTCGTCCTTGTGACGGTTTAGCCTGTTACGTCCTTGTGGCGGTATGGACTGTTACGTCCTTGTGACGGTATAGCCTGTTACGTCCTTGTGACTGTATGGACAATTACTTCCTTGTGACTGTATGGACAATTACGTCCTTGTGACTGTATAGACTGTAACGTCCTTGTGCCGGTATGAACACTTACGTCCTTGTGACGGTATAGTCTGTTACGTCCATGTGATGGTATGGACACTTACGTCCTTGAGGCGGTATGGACTGTTTTGTCCTTGTGACGGTCAAGCCTGTTATGTCCTTGTGGCGGTAGGGACTGTTACGTCCTTGTGGCGGTTTGGCCTGTTACATCCTTGTAACGGTATGGACACTGACGTCCTTTTGGCGGTATGAACTGTTACGTCCTTGTGACGGTATGAACTGTAACGTCCATGTGGCGATATGGACTGTTACGTCCTTGTAACGGTATGGACTGTTACGTCCTTGTGACGGTATGGACTGTTACGTCCTTTTGACGGTTTGGTCTGTTACGTCCTTGTAACGGTATAGACTGTTACTTCCTTGTGAAAGTAAGGATTTTACTTCCTTGTAACGATATGGAATGTTACGTCATCATGACAACATGGGATGTTATGTCATTTGTCTCCAATCGTTGCTCTTAGGTGACAGACACCAGGTTTTCTCAAAATTTAGGTCTGGCAAAGCACCCTCACTACACATGAGAAAAATAAGAATTTTTTTTCTACGTACTAGACCATATCTATATCCATATGATGCTGCTGTATCGAAAGGAAATTGCTTTACCCCTACTGCTTGGGGGGGACACGTCTTATTTCAAGTTTCAACCCCGCGAAAACTAACTACAATCTGAACACAAATCATTAGATTTCTAAATTTTATACTGATCTTATGGGAAATCGGATTAACTTATGCACAATTACATGATAACCTGTCTCCTGTCTTCCTATCAAAAGAAAGATACATATCCCTGTCGATTTTCGGCTATTTTCTGATGTCGAAGGTCTCCGTCTAGGTTTGTTTCTATTTACACTGCTAAAAGGGACAGTTTCGTATTTTAGGCTATACTCTAATTACATGCTGGGTACCAGTCACCCACTGGTTTCCAGTTCTTCTAGAAAATCTTATTCTAACCACAACGATAAAAAGATGTAGATATAATTATATAAATTATTTAAGCTCTCAAAAAGGTTGTTAGTTAACACATATGCCTTATTTTCATGAACTCCCTCGGGGACAATTCGGAAATGAGCATTGAGTCTGGTTTATGCTACCGAAGTGAGAGACGTTTCATTAGCTTTCAAGACCGCTCCGGCAGCTCACTGATAGAGCGTCTGCTTCCATTAGAGGCTAAAGGTTCGATCCCCCGCCAGGTCAAACCAAAACACTTTAAAATTGATAGTTATCCCTCCTTGGTGCTTAGGAGTTAATAATTAGCATTACTACTGGTTTGTCACTTTGACGGGTCAGAATACAGACCCCAAACCCCACGTGCATCACTTTGCACGTAAAAGAACCAGAGAGTCATGCTGAAGAGTGTTTTTCTTTTTAAAATCCGCTTCCCTCTCTCTGGGACGTCCATAAGCACCGTATGGCAGAAAGTGACGTAAATGAAACAAATAATAAAAAAAATCGCTTTCTGTCTATATAACGGAGTGATTCATCGATAAGTTAACAATTACTTTCCTACGTAACATCAAATTTCTCCAACACGACTATGCGAAGGGTGTTCAAAAGGCTCGCGAGTTTCATTTCTTTTAAATTACCGTTTAATTAGAAAAGAATCCGTATGCGGTTTAGTTATTAAACCCTTCACTGCCGGCAGCGAAGCCGTGCATGAGCAATATGGTCTCAATGTTGCCCTTGTTTTTAATTTTACAGATTTCCTAAATTTTTGGCGAAACAATTGGCTGAGTGCCAAACAGCTTGAATCCGGATGAGACGCCGAGTTAGTCGGGGTAAGGCAGTGAAGGGGTTAATATGGTATGCTTTCACATAATATGCTCCTTTGTCTGCTTGTTTATTTGCAGTCTTAAAGCTACTGTACCCCAGATATGGCCTAGGATATTAAATATCTGAAAACTGTCGCAAATGTTGAGATATATTCAGGAAACATGGATGCACTATGATTTGAATTGATACTTATGGTAAAAAATACAAAAAGCTTATCCAAATTTTTATATTTACCGCTAAAACTTATCCCGTTAGTCACGGTGTAGACGGTTTTAGTGTGGTTTCAGTGACTTCATGTGAAAATTTTACAATAACTGTAAAGAGTTTTATCCTGAAACTTCTTGCCTTCATTTTATTTTCATATTTACAAGCTTTGGCAGATGTTTTGAAATTTCGGATTTTTTTTCCAAATTTGGAGTTTAGTCGCTTTAAGTCTAACTATCACAGTAATGTGAAGACAAATCATGCTTTTTACCGCAGAGCAAAACCTCAGATCTCATTCATTTGCAAACTTATCTGTGAATATGAATATGCAATAAGAATATTGAAGGTTATTAACTTTATTCAGTTATAAAATACACAACCAATTTCAATAGCAAATCGCTTATATATTAAACTTATATATTAATATTTCGCAGAAGATATAATAGAACAAAATAGAAGGAGTACAACTTAAGGCTGATAGGTTTTTCGCTAACAGACATAGAAATACTTCGAGTGTAAGTGACATCATAGACAATTTAAACTAGCGATCCCAGATAGAAGGACAGACGCACGACTGACCATGCTCTACAAAATATCAAATGAATTAGTTGCTGTCCCCATAGCTGAGAGACTCATCCCACCTCTTTGGCAAAGTAGAACAAGAAATACACAGTCCATGTCATATCAGCTTCCATCATTTCACACTCAAGTCAGACAAAACTTATTCTTTGCTAGAACCATCAAGGATTGAAACAATCTCCCAGAGAGTGCTGTTGAGAGCGAGTCTGTTGACTCATTCAAACCAGCGATCTCTGTGGTGATTCGCAAGCATTATATCTAAACACTTTTCCCCCCTTCCATGCTAATCCAATAACATAAACTTAAGTAATCTGAAGGTGGTCACTATTGAAGTAGAAGTAGGAACAAGGACCTGCAAGCAAAAACGTGTACGAACTTACAGAAAATTCCCTGAATTGCTTTGAATTTCAAAACCTTTTTAAACTACTTTCCCTAAGTGTAAATCCCCTTAAAGAAGAAACCCGTTCCTATGTTTACCAAATGTATAAGTAGTCTACACTCGGTGTATACTTTTGTCCTCGCCAGGGTACGCATAGTTTGGTTACTCCGGTATGTAACATAAAGTTGCAATGTTGGTTCGGGTAGCCCGAGGACTGAATGGTTTATACATAAGATAACATTCAGTCCTTACCTGCAGAACAAGACTGTTGTTACAAAACCGACTTCTCGGTGTTTACAGGCTTGTAGATACGCAGATCAGAACACATACATATACATGTACCGTTTAATCTTTACATGAATATACAAATAATACGATATGATTGAATGAGTTTAAACATATTCATTTGCTTATATACATAAAGATTTTATACAGAAACTATGATTCATTACAACATTTCATAAAATGCATATGTGGTGTACATAATTATAATAAATTTAGATCAATTGAAGATATGTATATAAGCAAGATTTGGGTTACATATCGATTTACTTGATATAAACTGGTTAATACAGGTTTGAAAATGTAGAATGAAAGAGAATTGAAGACAATGATTAACGAAGCAGAACACCTACGGAAGAGACTACGGTACGTGCTAAGTAAATAATGTTATTTTTTGTATGAAGATTACCAAATTTAAAATACAAAAGATATTCAAATCCGTTGTTTTCATACTATCTTTAAAAGTAAATGCGCAGTCCAATGGAGATGATTTCATCCAATTCGTTGGTTTCATACTATCTTTAAAAGTAAGTGCGTAGTCCATAGTGGATGATTTCATCCAATCCGTTATTTTTATACGCAGTCATGGCATTTCTAGTTATATTAGGGTTTAAGTAACCGTACCGTGGTAGGAGTGTAGCGTGGTTACAAAGTTGAGGTTTCCAGTGGATATGTTACCGATGGAAATTACTTCTGAAGGGTGTTGAATCAGCTTTGGCAAAAATAACTTATGCTTTTATTACATGCGCATCTTTCCGGCCTTACAACCACGTTAAAACAGCGTTACCAACATCACTTGTAACTTTTGTGTATACACATCACAGGTAGCAGATATTCACAAAATCCATACTTCTAGAATACTTTATCACATGACTTTGCTTATTTCTGGTGTAATTTAACCATCACGTATTTCCTTATACAAACAACACGTTACATATAAAAACCGATTTACCCGACCTATATATTCTCCCGCGGCATCGTTTACAGAATAAAACTAATTGTTGCCTTGAAGTTAAAATTTAGGCTTTTTATTAGTTAAAGTTTTAAGTTTCATGCAGCTTCGAATTCTAAACAGGTGTTTGATAGACTTTTTCCACGAAAATATGGATCTATATTTTTGAATCATGGTTATCAAAAGGTTTACCATAGCGTGGCTATCTGGTCAACGCCATACATTAAACATAGCTAAATGAAATTTCCGGCTTTCATCTTCCTTTATTTTTGTATCATGTGATAAAAAGAATATCAGTTCGTTTTCACTTCATATAAATTTTTGTTAGACTCGTCCTGGACCTTTTATTAAGCTCGTCAGAGGCTCGCTTAATAAAGATTCCTGGAATCGTCTAATAAAATGTTATATCAAGTTAAAACTTATCAGATATCCTCTATATATTTTCATCATATATTCATTGGTAATTAACAAAACATTTTCTTTTCCTGAATTAAGCTGATATTCAACGTCTTTTCATAGACTTACCTGTACATGTTTACCTACATAATAGTAGTCCCAAGCTACCATAATCTCCTAGTAACTACCATTGTTAAGCCGTATACAGGTTACGCCGGATACAGCTTACCCGTGACTATAAAACCGTATACAGATTACACCGAATACAGCTTACCCGTGACTATAAAACCGTATACAGGTTACGCCGAATACAGCTTACCCGTGCCTACAAAACCGTATACAGGTTACGCCGAATACAGCTTACCCGTGCCTATAAAACCGTATACAGGTTACGCCGAATACAGCTTACCCGTGACTATAAAACCGTATACAGATTACACCGAATACAGGTCACCGTAAGCTGTATACGTCAAGATGCTGCAAATCGCCGTATATAGCTCATTTCTAAAAGATGATCAGCATCATTGCCATCGTCTTCGTCGTCAGCAGCAGCATCACAGTCACCAATCAGTGGTGCGAATGCATGTAGTTACCGTTGTTGTTGCTATTATTGTTGCTGATGTTTGTAATTGTGATGTTGTTGTTGCTGCTGCTGCTGCTGCCCAGAGGGAGAAATACAGGTGTTCAAAGACATGATAAAAGTAGGCAATATAAACGATTTAGAGGATGAATATCATTTAATGATTGTATGTGATGTATATAGTGACCCAAGGAGAGAGTATCTCCCTTCTTATTATATATAAATAACCCAAGTATGTTCAAACTTCTTTAAGTACACAATGTCAAAAGTAAACAGCTCTGACATAAAATAGCATTGTATATCATTAAAGTATCCCAACTAAAAGACAATATTAATAATAGATTTATGTTATGTTACTTCTACCACTTCTGCTATTGTTATTATTACTACTACTAGATCTATTACTACTAGATCTACAACTGTTACGACGAAGATTATGAAGGTGGTGATGACGATCAAGTATAACCACAATTGTGTGAATTACTGGTCATTAATCATGTGCGCTATATACGTTAAGAAGTATGACATATTTCAAAAGTATATGTATATATCTAACATTTACAGCTTACGTAAGCTGTATACTTTGTAACCAAAGTTTACAACTCACACGTAAGCTATATACGGTGAAAGCTTTATACGGTGTAAGCTATATACGGTGTAAGCTATATACGGTGTAAGCTATATACGGTGTCAGCTATATACGATGTAAGCTATATACGGTGTAAGCTATATACGATGTAAGCTATATACGGTGTAAGCTATATACGGTGTAAGCTATATACGAAGTAAGCTATATACGATGTAAGCTATATACGGTGTAAGCTATATACGGTGTAAGCTATATATGGTGTAAGCTATATACGATGTAAGCTATATACGATGTAAGCTATATACGGTGTAAGCTATATACGATGTAAGCTATATACGGTGTAAGCTTTATACGGTGTAAGATATACGGTGTAAGCTATATACGATGTAAGCTATATACGGTGTAAGCTTTATACGGTGTCAGCTATATACGATGCAAGCTATATACGGTGTAAGCTATATACGGTGTCAGCTATATACGGTGTAAGCTATATACGGTGTAAGATTAATACGGTGTAAGCTATATACGGTGTAAGCTATATACGGCCTAACATAGCATCCATTGAACTGAATACATCATTTACATGTAACACTACACAAAATCAAAATGATATCTGAGTGGAGTGTTTAGATGTTTTCTATGCGAGCAAAGCTTATTTTTGTTTTATTCTCAAGCCTTTATTTGCCAAAATTGAATAACAAACTCATCCATCGTCTTCTATGAATCATTCCATACATTAATTGAAGGGAGTTTTAATGAGACAATTGGTTTTCATTTGCAAACAGTGCAGAACCTGATCAAATTGATCTCACAGAAGTTGTTTGATCAATGTGTTTGTACATTACCCACTATTAGTTTTCGGTATTTACAGGGCTAATAAATAAACTTCAAAGACTACACTAATTCGTTTAATCCTTTGACCCCTTCATGTACTTAATGTATATGTTTCGTCCCAGTTTACACAATCTCGTGTTGCTGACATCGGTGCCGGTGCGTGGTACATGTATATATCGAAGTCATCTGCAAAAAGGGATTCAAAGATAAGGCTTTAGCCAATTTAATGCGTTGGAAACCGATCTAAGGTCATCTGGCATACAGTACGATTGTGTGTCTTATCTTTGGATAAACATTCTTAGATATGGCGCCTTGGATGACATTTCTCTCTGTGTGTTTGGTATTAAACTGTCCAGGTGATTCTGTCGAGGCAAAGGAATTTCGTCGTTTTATACACGGCTGTCCGGGTGCATTTCCATGTCCTCCGCCGCCTTGCCTTGATCCGGTCTTTGCCCCGCCAAACTGCTGTGGATTATGTCCGGAGCCGACATCGATAGTACTTACACCGGATGTGGCGCAAATATCACGTGATGATTCAAGCTTACTTGACGGATCCGAACAAACAGTTAAGACAAAAAATATTTTAAAGGACGTGCCAAGATTTATTCATGGATGTCCATTCGCATTCCCTTGTCCACCTCCACCTTGTGATAATCCTATATTCGCGCCGCCGAATTGCTGTGGAAGTTGTCCCGACCTGAAACCGGAAGTCACCAAAACTTTAGTACCACGTTCTTATATTGGATCCAAACAGATTCGGAATGGCGATAATTTGATACAACCTAAACAGGAATGCTTTCCGAATCGATGTACTCCCGGCCCATGTCCCGTTGATTCGGACTGCTGCTTCCCTTGTCCGGGCTCTGATCAACCTTCTTTGGCACAGCCACTACGTAAACACATTCCTGTCGAAAAATCATTTTTCCGAAGGATGCTTGCAGACGACTTGGTTGTCAGGTCGATGAGTGCTAAATTCACAACCACACCCCCTACAACAACATCGGAATGCCCGTACCCGTGCACGTACAATGGTCATCATTACTGCCATCCATTTCCGTGTCACATCCAGTGTGTGGACGCTATAACGCCACCTGGAAGCTGCTGTGAAGTTTGTCCAAATGGTAAATTTACATTTGCATAATATTTCTATTGTTCCTGTTGATATTTTTGTTTAAAGCTACAACGTTCCATATAATTATAACCTACGATATTGAATATCTGAAGCATCACGGTATAGACGTTTTTTTAGCAGGGAATATGTCCGGAGCGTTGTTTTTATGTGAAAAAATCACAATAACTGTAAAAAGTCCCATCCATGCAAATTTTGGCAGATGTTTTGAAACTTCTGAAATTTTTAACCATAATTGTTTTAAGCAACAGAGCAAATTTTAAAGACACAGTGGCACTGTTCGTGTAACTAGGCGACGTTTACAGATTGTTCAGGTGGTAGGAAGTCGCCAGGTGATCTCGGGTCGAACGCAGATCTTTTGCAAGCTATGTAGTTGCATATTTTCTTCATATGAAAGACTGTATGGCACATGAGAGACGCGAACCCCTAACACCACAGCGGTATATGGCTAAGTGATTTCCAAGTAACCGACTTTTACTATTGATTTACGAAGGCCGCTTAAATATTAGCATCATCTGCCTTTGTTAACAAAAGGTATTATTTTGAATATTTTACAGGTTTTGAATTCTTTACCAATCAGCGAAATGTGTTCTACTATAGTTTGGTTATTTCTTTGGCTCTATTTAAAAGAGAGAGAGAGAAACAGAGATAGAGAGAATGTGAGATGGAAAAAGAGAGATATTGAAGAGCACAATGAGGAAACAGAGAAAGGCATTAAACTAGAGAAAGATTCAATTCGAGAAAACCGTACAAAAATATTAGTATGAAACAGATAAAGAGAAAGCAAACGGGATTTAATGAAATGGAGGAAAAGATGGTCAGAGGCTGCGATACCAACAAAGAGAAACAAGAGGCAGAGAAAGCAGAAACAGACAGAGACAGAGAGAAAAGAGGGAACATTATGAGTGCAAAGAAAGAGATACAATCAGTTTAACAAATAGAAAGAACTGGATGAAATTGATATGTTCATATTTCGCAAAAACACAAGAGACAACCCCATCAAAATCAACCCAAAGAGTGTCTATATTTATGAATTTACAAGTATTTGAAAATGATATTGGTGTTCATCAATGACGTCATTGCTATGCATGTTGATCTTCTTCTATTTGAAGGTCCAAATTGCGCGTATAATGGTCACGTGATTCCAGAAGGTAAAAATATGACGTTTCCCACAGGAGTTGTGGTCCATTGCTGGAATGGAGACTTGTATGGCGGAAATCTTCAAATAATACAACCTGCAGTTGGATAATTGCCATAATTTGTATATTTCCGATTGTGCTGTAAACTGCCCTTTGTCTGTTTAATAATATTAGCCGGTCCTGAAAAAAAGTGTATTTGATGAAAATATATCAATTGCATATGTATATTCTGGCGTTGCTGATATTTGGTTTACCCTTTGGTTTCAATAGGCGAATTCTCTTATTTGTTTCCATCTGTTTTTAAAAAGGATAGGAATAAATAAATAAAAAAAACTTGTTTGCACCCCTCTCACTACTCAGGCATATCTTCTACATTCACTTTTTAAAACATAATCCCGGAACACTTGGTGAAAAGAAGACAACATTTAAAAACATTGACTACTCAAACATCAGCTCAAAGCAGCCCCAACACTGAAACTAACATAAATCTAATATCAATTCAATATACCCCAAGTCAGCCCTAAAAGTTACAACAAAAAAATCACCCAGATATCAGCCCAACATTAACTCCATATAAGCTTAAAAATGACCCATTACAAACCTAATTCTCAATCTCAAATCAAGCTAATATCAACCTAACATTAATCATACATCATCACATAAACTCCAAATCGTTACCCCACCCCCATCTTTTCACACAGACATGCTTGACAAAAAAATAAATAATAAATAAATAAATAAAAAAAAAACAATTAAAAACTGACATTTGTCCTAGCATGTACACAACTCCAACCCAACATACTTTTACCTACCCTAAATCTCATCCACTATAGATAAAATAAAACTAATTTTACCCCAATATTCAACCCATCTGCAACTCATCCAACAGTAACCTGAATCAAACAAGTATAAAACGAACTGCTAAAACCCAACTGCGACCCAAAATCCAACATGACATCAAAACAACATCTACCTATATCAACACAACATAGAACCAACAACCAAAAATCAGACTTACAAGTGCGTACCTCAATTAACTGTCAATAACAGCAAGGCCGACTACTCTGTTTGCACTTAGTTCTTACTAATCTTAATGCTACATTTACGCCAGAGTTGTCTCGCTTTTGTTAAGACTTTTCGTGTGTAATAGAACCCATTTTAACGATACAGAATCACTATAAACAGAGAAAGAAATAATGACATGTTTTAGAAATTAACTATTCAGAATAATATTTCATCAATATTTCGATGGAACCCGTAGCATTCTGTGCTTGTCACGTTATTCACTCTTCATGTAAGTCTGGAACTGCATATTCAAACTTGCGACAAAAATGTGATTAAAAATGGGATACATCATTTCGATCATCGACAGATACCCCGATGATTTGTCGATATGCATGCATATGACATAGCAAAACTAAAGGGAGGTCACTCTAAGAAGTTCAGAAAGTTTAATGAGAAAGTCATTCTTCGCTGTCGAAAACGATGGAAACTGAGAACAAATACGATTTAAAATGTTTACTGTTGCTTCTTGACGTAGTGCTAAATCTAAAAAACTGCTTTTTTAGTTTGCTTTTTTTTCGCAGTTTGAAATGTCAAAATACTGAACACAATGCCGAATTAAAATGTCACGAAATTCAATAAATTACAAATCAGCCCTTTGCGCACTTGAGACCTGGCTCTTCCTGTGCATAACCCATAGGATGGCGAGGGGGTTGA
>JAULCC010341447.1:0-11763 GCA_032358795.1 Nuttallia obscurata | reverse complement strand
CCAGCTGTCTGGGAAATAGCCAAGCAATGAAAATAATGAAGTAAGACAATGTGCAAATATTTACATTTTGTACCATGTATAAAAAATTTATTTAACATCGTATCTGGTCCTGAAGATTTCCCAATTTTAAGAATTTTACAGGCATTTAAAATCTCAAAAATCTGAATACTAACATTCAGTTCATCGAACATACACTGGAATTCTCCTTTAATATATTTTTCATTACAGATTCCGGGTAGTTTATTGCAAATATATCTGTACCTATATTACATATACTTGTTTTCTGTACACACATATCTTTTAACAGTTTCGAATATTCTTTTTTGCATTTTTAAACCTCAAGTTTTTTAATATTTCTGTTTGGGATTATTGCTATCGATACTTCTTACTTCTGATCATTGTTTTATAATTACTTTTACCTTTAATCATATTCTTCCTATTTTCTTCAGACCTGTCATTTCTATAAATATTCGTACTTTGATAAAAAAGAAACAGACTCACATGTTTTACATTCATTGTCATACCACGGTTGATTCTCTTTGTCGTGGTTTACAGATTTAGATATATTTTGGACACATTTTTCTTGAAAATTGGGTAACGTATATTTTCAACGCATGAATCAAAATCCTTAAGGTTACTATCAAGTTCTTTAGAAGTATTTGACATATTCATTTTATACAAATTTCTTCTTAATGATTACTGATTTCCTCAGAGTTAAGAGAGTTATAACAAACATTCCTTTTTATCATTGTCCTATTTGTACACATATGCTATTCTTTCAAAATTATACTAGCATTGACATTCTCTGTATAATCATTAAAATTATCATTCCCTGTTTTAATAGAAAAATTTACGACTACATGATCAGATAAAAGATAAAGTTCTATCAGAAATAATGGTTTTTTATTTTGATAAAAAAATAAACTTCACAAATTTATCCGCGCTTATTACACAATTGTGTGCAAGAGAGAAGACGGTGGGTGGAGAAATGGGGATGGGGTGAAAAGAGATAGTTGAGTGGGGGGAAATGGAGAGAACATACTTATATAGGACGACAGAGAGGAGATTGAATAGAGAGAGAGAGAAAGCAGGAGAAAATGAGAGACAGACAGACAGAAGACTTGAATGACGATTATTGATACGTCTCCGTTTCATGTGCGTGTAGATCAGGAGGGGAGGGGAGAACAATCTGGTCTTTTGTAAGGTGTTGGTTTCTCATAGACTAATCGTTTCTAATCCACCGGTTAAAACATACCTTTTCGGATTGTCATCTATACTCTTATTTCATTTCATATTCCCATACAACCACGAAAATGACAAAGTGTTTCTTATGTGATGAGCGAAATTTAATCATCCATGTTTCATTTTTTCTCTGTTTTCCTCTGTAATTTTAAATGTATAACTAGTAGAGGGTTGCAGTATTAGATTTCCAAAAATTGACACAAAACAATAATTTCTATGTGTCTATTTTGAATAGGAAGCGATTGAATTTCACAGTCCAAACAAAGGCGAATTATGTGTCGGGTCGATTTTTAAAAAAATAGATATTTTGTACATATACACTTGAAACTCATAAATTGTTTTTAATTATGACACGCGGTTACATTTCAGGTGTTATCCAATGAGGCGACATAGCAGACATACACGATAGCTAAACAACTACTCGTCAGTGTTTTATGTTTACATGTTTTCATATTTCTTTTCTTTTTTTTATTGTTCTCCTCGATACCTTCTGTTGTTCAGGTGACGAATTTTAACGTAGCCTAGTAAAGACGTCTGTTAACCTTCCTTAGCACAGTTATCTCCCTTGCCCCATACCTTGTTAATTGCAGATAGAGAGAGAAAAAAAAAATATCCTTCAATAATTTCGGCTACAGTTGATTGCCTTTACCACATCAAAAAGGCGTGTACATAGAAAGTCTCAATGGATGGGTTCATTTAAAACATTACATAATCGGCAAAGGCTATTTTATAGCTTACCCGAGTTTCAAAGAGAAGTCTCTCTGCCCCGGGGCCTTTTATTGATATTAGTGCGAACAGAACAATATGTTTTGAAAGGAAGCATCAAAAGCGCCGTAAAGGTTCTCTTCTCGTCTTCGCGATCTCCCATTTACTGGTCTGACACGGCTATTCACACAAATAATTGAGAACCGGGCATCAAAACCAATCAAAACGCGCGATACAATTCGATTATGATAATCGCAGTGCTTTATTGATAATCATATTTCAGACATGCGCAGTGCGGTGTTATGTGAATAAATCAGAGAATATCGTGTACGCTTGCTTATTATTGACAATTGTATAGATGTATTCAGTATCTTGAAAATGTCTCGGCGTAAGCAAGCCCGACCACGACATGTGGATGACCCCGACTTGGACTCGCCGGCGATAGCTGCTAATCCCGTCGGTAAGGAAGTTTAGGTGTATTAAATGTGTAGTTTAATTTTGTAGTAAGTTGTTCTAGATTGCAGGTCAAAGTGAAAGTTACATGAATTTTACATCTTTTAATGACGGAGAGCGGATTATTCATGGTATACAGGACACTTCTGGATTTTTTGCAAGTTTCTAATTTTTTTAAGTTTCTAATTTTTTTAAAAGTTGTCAGAAAATTCAGTGACATTGGATAGACGATTCACCACAGACAAATCTGGGTTTTATTGGAAGTGGGCAGTAGGCGGCTCCGGACGTTTTGACAGAAGTTGAAACTTTTTTTCCCGTGCGTATATTTCGTCGGAGGACATTCAGGAACTTAAAGTGATTCATTGATACTGGTAATGCTTTCTATTGTTTCAAACAAATAGCTCGACTTGAGTATATATTTTTTAATCGGAAGTTTTAAAGTTGGAACCAATATCTGATTTAATGTTAGAACTTTTAGAGACTTGCCGGACATACAGAATTTGTCGTACTTTTAATTAACAAAGTGTATCAATATTTTTTATACCCAAGAAAGAAAGGAAAACTAATTTAGTTTTGAATCATAAATTTTTAAGACGGGTTGTGTTTTGAAAATTTCAGTGCAATTTCATACTGCAGAAAGCAAATTTACGGAATTTAACAGGCATACGTTGATGATCGTCATAAATATAATTTTTAAAAAGTGCTATTTTCTTACACAGTGGGTCTGTCAGATATATCACTTACGTTTTCGTTCACGCTTACACTCAGTAGCTCTCAATGTTTCTCGTGTTTCGTGTGAAAATAATGAGCACATGTCTTATCGTGCGCTTGTTTTATCGTGGCCACCGGTTGCACGTGCAGTTATAACGGGACAGTTATTATTTTCCTACAATTTTTGACAATCGTGACAGAGAATTTTTATCCTTGAATGATGAATAAAATACGCAAGACGATTTTGTATGCGGCTATCTAAGTTGTGACACGGTTTTATTTATGGTAGGGTATATAATAACACTACATAGCATGGTTACGTTGCTGGTGGGGAATTTTGATTTATCAAAGGCACTTTGTCAAACCACGATTTCATGTTAATTTTAGAAACAATTTCCACTATTAATTTGTCACATACACACTGGGTTAAAATGTTACTAAGCTAGTTTTCTCATGTATAGATATTGATGAGTATCATTTCCCGGTATTTTTTAAAACTAAAAATCTTATTATACATAATACGTATTTACCCTAAAATCATACAGATATATAATTGTTGTTAACTTTTTGACATGGAGCATGGCAAGGGTCTATATATACGTTTTTGTAAAACATTCCACGGTACAAATCTTATCCCCTTATCAAGATATTATAGCATCTCAATAAAAAGTCAATATATTGTTTATCTTTCGTATTTGGGGTTTCTATTGTGTATAACATAGAGTTTTCTACCTGCCCTTTATAAGCTTAATTTTTGACAAAACAAATAGCTTTCTCAGAGCCTATTATCATGGCAATATTTTGCCTCAAGTGTTTTTTCTGTGATGTAATTGGACAGAATTATTGGGCCTTACACAAACAACTCTCCATTTTCACGACACCGGAATATTTGTATTACAATGCACGGTGACTTTTTGTATTACAATGCGTTATCTTTCAAATCCCGGGTAGAATAAATAATATTTGTTTGCTTCACTCAACATGGCTGTGTAAAAAAGGACATGAATTTTGGTGTTTTCTTAGTATCTGGTTTTATAAAATTAAGCTTGGCTCTATTATAATAATGGCATACAGATATGGGGATTGACTATTACAGTCTCTTTAATTAAGGTAAGTTTGTTGCGTTTTTGTGTGTTTTTTTTCCAGTTTTACTAACACTGTCATAGTGTTTTATAGGTGAAACATTTATGTAAATGATGTAACATTGGGTTAGAATATACAAGGAGACACATATTTTCTTCTTCTACTGTAATGGTGTTTTTGTTTGTAGTTTTATAATAATAAATGTTTGTTATGATTTCAAATATTTATAAAAATATCAGAATTCGATAAGAATTATAGAAAATATTTATTATTATTATTATTCCTGTAATTTATCATCTTCTCTTATTATTATTCATTTTATTATTATATATGATAATTGTTATGAATTAACTGTAATGATCTAATTACTAATTAATAATTTCTTCGTCAAAGATGTCATGTTTATTTTTTTAGCCACAGCCAAAGAGATGTTCATAGTTATTTATTTATTGAGAAATAGGTAATATATTAATTGAAATATTATTGTTCATAAATTAAATTTCACATGAAAAGTATTTTACTTCCAAGAAATCTCTCTAAACAATGGCTAAGCTGGCTTCTTTCATTTGGCTGTCTGTATTTTTTTTTTTCACCACATAAAACCTCACCCATAGCAGCTAACACAAAGTATCAGTTTCATTTACATGTTCTGTTAAGATTTAGCAACTTGTTAAGTTCTAGTGTTTTTAAAGGCTATCTTTCTGCTATCAGCCCAGTTAAACAGTTCAGGCTATTGATTGCTCTGTAGTCTTATTTACTCAAATTACCCCAGGTGGATAAAGTTCCTTTACACCTGTAAGGCAAGGGCTAATAGGGGCTGTGATTGTACAAATCCCCAGGCCTCTGTGGCTTAGTATGTAGAGTGATCATAAATTATTAGATTTGTAAGTCCATACAAGCACTTTATCTACCCACAAATCTCTTCAGATAAACCACAGAATTAAAGGGGGATGACATTAGTATCAGTCTTAACGACCCACCGCCAATGTTGCTATGTCGGGTTTGATGCGCCATGTTTCATCAGTATTGGCAAATTTCACTTTCTCATGAAATCATCTGTGTTTGGTTTATTGAAGTTTTCAAAGGTTCTAAGTGTTTGTTTTTTCCTAGAATGGAACAGAAATTATGCAGAAGTATTCACTCCACAGCCTGTAAGATCAGTCAACATTTCCCTGGTAAATCAGTGAAAACCAAATGTAATTGTCAGTTTGTGAGACAGTAACAGAGACAAATATTGCAAGTTTTAAAAAAAAAAATCATATTCAATTCTAAATTGCTTTCATACATGTTTTTAGCTCCTTAATTATTACAGAAACATCTGTCTGATGATATGAAATAATTATCTAAATATAGTAAGTGTTAATATAAGTGACTTATTTCATGCCAATGTAATAGTGGTTTTAGTTATATCAATATAAAAAAGAAATATATATGGAAGATTTACCCGGGCACATATGTGGTTAAAAGAAAGGTATTTAAATTTTTAATCAGGGTTTATGGTAAAGCTGTATACACATGTTTAACAGAAGACATCTCACATTACTTGCCTCATCATTCTTTTGATGAGTTAAAAGAGACTATAACAAATACTAATTATATAAAGATATGGAGCACACAAAAACCATCATAGCTATATTATTAACACTGTAATATTTAAACATGAAATATACATTTGATTCAATCACAGGCCAGCTTACCTATTATATGTTAAGTCCAAGAAATAAGATATTAGTTTGAAGTTTTACTATAGATAGCAACTTTGAATTGTTATTTGAGATTAGGCATGGGAGATACACAAGATAATATAATATATATGTATCAAAATATAAAAAATGAGCTTTAATAAAACATCTGGATGATGCTATTTCAAAGGTAATTACTGTCTTTTTGAGAAATCTTCATGGTTGACTTTATCATACTTTTTAGATTGATCTTTTTCATTTCACATAACCATTTTAAAAAATATATAGAACTGGAACAGATAATAATGCTGAAATAATCATGTCTGTTAATTGAGGAATTTATTCATGTTGTTAAAAGAGGGTTGAGAATGTCAATCAATAAATGATATAGTTAAGGAGACTTTCTATAAATTATATATTGTTAGGTTTAAACTAATTATTTAGATGTTAGTTTGTTGGATATGCCAATGTCCCAGCAGACATGTCTTATATTTATTTCTCTATAACTATCATTCAAATGCAGCATTTGTTTAGTGCCAGTCTGTTAGCTGTTAAATTGAAACTGGAAAAAACCCTGGTATATTGTCATGCAAATGGCATTTCCTCAAAACCTCTAATATTAGGTTTAATTCTAGTTGTTGTGATAGTGTTACATATTTTATTACATATTTTATTACATATTTTATGAAATACACATCTTGTATTCTTTTATTACATAATGAACTCTCCAAGCTTTGAAATTGGACTGATCAATTATGTTTTAGGGAGATTGTTAACAAATTGTCTTGATTATAAGTACAAGTCTTAAACACAGGTCAGGGTCCGAGTTAATGTCTCTGCCTTTATATAATAAAAAATGTTCAATTTGTTGTAAACATACATAACTTGGATAATAATCAAGTCCTTTTCTTTACCCCATCTGATCACAGAAAGTCAGCGGGGAGTTTTTCACAAGTTCACAATATGCTAGTCTGTCCATCCATCCATCTATTTTCTTTTTCTCTAGTAGATTTCTTCTCCTCCTCAACTACTCAGTAAATGTTCATGAAACTTGATTTAAAACACCATATGGCATTGACCTCTCTGAAGATTGTTAAATGGTTCTACTTCAGTGCATAACATCACCACCAGAACTGGAAATAAAAAAATAATAAATACATAAATCTTCCCCAAAAGTACAAATAGTAAAGCTAAGATTTTTTTACATATTATATCACACTCTTCTTCTCCTTTACTAAGTTTGTTCAAATGGTGGCACTGGGGGGTCAAATTTGGCCACACCCCAGTGGGACTTATTTTACATAGACTTGGGCAATGAGACCTTAAAAATTATATATGCTGGACATCATGTGTAATATCATCATACACAGGTCCTGTACCAATTATATATATTCAAATGGCAACCCCCAGGGGTCAGATTTGGCCCCTCATTGTGTCTTAATTATTTTACTTAGACTTACATAGTGAAAACTTGAGTAAATAGCCATATTTGTAACCATTTACAGGCCAGTGGTTGAGTATTTTGTATGTTACATCATATGTAGGTTAATTTAATTCTCAATCAAGATTAATCAAATTGTAAGCCTGATGTTACTATAATTTTGTATGTAAGGTTATTTTGGGTGAGTGATTACAGAACCACCTTGGCCCTCTTGTTTAAAGTTTACATTACTGTATATACCTGAAGTGAGAGATATATATTTGTTTGTTTTCCATGTCTATGATCTTCTTGATTGAAAATCAACTTCAAATATTTGATTGAGCGTCGTACAACTTAAAACCAAAGAATCAGACAAGAAGAACCATTGTATCAATTAGCAGTCATTAACTTCTCAACAAATTGCTTGAGTGGTCATGATGGAGATAAGATGTCTGTAATTAGATCTGACCTCCAAATCCTGCCACATTAAATGGCATAACTTTTACACAAATATTTACCCCAAATGTCACATATTACATGATGTACACAGTATATAACTTAGGTCTTCACTGGTTTGTGTTTATATTTGCTTCTTGCTGATATTATTTCAGAGTTTTTACAATGTAATTGTAGCCGACCCCTGGGAAGTCTGACTCCCAGTCTCCACCCATGGGACTGGTCCATGTCAATATAACTGGTGTGGAGAATAGCCGCTGCTATTGATATATACATGAAATACACATTTTTACATCATCACTTCACACAGGGTGGTGTCCAACATGTTATGATGGTCTGGCTTTAGGGGTGTATCATCTTGTAACATCCCAAAACACTCTAAATGCTATTGAATTTATCTGGTAGATAGGATACTGTGGCTCATGTACCTACACTAATTAATTACATAAGATGCTAGTTTCAATTATAAACTAATCAAGCAGACATTAGGGGGCCATTAAAGGATGGATATACAGGTGGTTAACAAATTTGTTAGGGATGTGAAACAAGGGGCCCAGTTAGGGAAGGGCGGACAAAAGGCTATGTAAATGATAACCATAGCTACTTGTTAATGAATTTATGTATTGTTGGAAAATTACAGTTGTTTCTCAGATCTTGTCAAAGGGGTGTCAGGGAAAATATGGCCACTTACAACATCAAAGAAAAGAAGAACAAGGCCACTTGCAACATCAAAATAATAAATGTGATGAGTAGAGAATACTGAATTATGTAACAGTTTTTATGTGAATGTTACATATGTGTATAATAGGATGCTATAAATACCTTCTTGAGGTTTCTTCTGTTTTGAGTGCGATAAGTATTTGAATAACAAGTGAGCATCGATGTCATACATATGAGAGCAAAGAAGGTTGGAGTTGTCTTATATTCTTTTAATTTGAAGCAACATTTTGTCCAGAGTTATATTAAAACAAGCAAACTGAACTGGTTTTAGGAAAATTTATATAATTTAACAAGTTAGTATGTATAACAGAAAGCTCGTGTCTGTCACTGATTACATCTTTAGGATTTGTCTGGTATTTCTCCTCAGGCTATCAAATGTTTGTTTCTTGCCTCAGAAGGTGATCTAATTTTCAGTTCTCCCCCTCAAACAAATAAGTATTATGTATATTGTAATGAAGGGAAAAGAAAATCTGACAATTAAATCTCACACAGGTGTGTTTCATACAGGTATAATTATTTACTTTCATAATAATCAGTATAATTAAAAAATAATAATGAGATCTATTGACAGGTGGAGTAAATTTTTAACTTCAAAGCTAAATAGAAATCAGACTTCACAAAAATGTGAGAAATAAAAATAAAACTTGCATTTAAAGCAAGTGAAATAGTTTGAGATCTTTGGACAAGAATTACAATGGCATGCTGTCTTGCATAATTCCTTATTAATTTTCATATTTCATTAAGGTTGCAGCCAATTTCTTCTGTAGAATTTCCAGCAGATTTCCTGCTCTGGCACTTATAATTTTCGTCAGGATTTAATCTATTTTAGGACGGTGCTACTTCCACTGGAGAAATCGTTCCTGCCAGAAATTATTCCCCGCAAACCTGACAGAAAGGCATCAAAACAGTTATTCTAATAAAACAAAGTTGAAATTAACAACCGTTGTCAGAAAATAAACCCTGCAGTAGAAAATATAACTGGCATATTTGCAAAAATTGACATGCTAAAGATTTGGAGAGAGAGATAAAAGAGAAGATAGGGAGGTGATAAAGAAAAAAGATTGTTGTCTATCGGTTCATATACAGCCAGGTTCAGCTGTTGCCAGCATTCATTTTGATGAAATTTTGAAATTTTTGACAGCTACAATTTATCAGGATTTACTGCATATGTGTGGCATTGTCCATTTCAATTGTTTCTGAGGTATATGGAGTAGGGAAACATTAGGAGAACAATTTGGAAAAAATGTCATAAATGAAACAGTTAGTAGCAGAATTAATTAAATGAGGCACATATGTTTGGGAGTTATATTAGCCCAGTTCGCATGAGGCAATTTTAATAAGAGGCAGTAGTTACTTTATGAGATCCTATCTGAAGTTCCCTGTCGCAGATATTTTCTACTTTTTAGTACCGTACATCTAATTGTGTTAATGTTGTGTCGGATCTCTAAAAAAATCCTGTAATTTTTCCATATTTTCTCTAAAACATTTTTCTACAATAATCCAGAAGTTTTTCCCATATTTTCTTTTAAAACATTTATGTACAAAATCTAATAGTTTGTATTTATCATATTTCACTTGATACAGCATATTTGTTTTACATTACTCTGAAATACAGTAGATGTTTTAAATTTTACTAATCTCTACATAAACCTGTATTTTTCACAGACTTCCCACTAGATACCTAATATAACAGTTATTTATTGAGAAATATAAAAAAATGAATTATTTGGATATACTTTTTTTGTTTAGGTTTAGATTAAATTAAATATATTTTGTTTACATTGGTTAATAGTCATAACAGACATTTGATTTTTATAGGAGTTAAAAACAAATGTGTTTTATGATTTCTCCATTTTACCATCCACAATACTGCCATCATATGAGTTGTTGAGGTTGTTTTTTTTCAAAAGTATTATTCAAAGGCATGAGGAATGTAAAATATGAAAATAATCTATGGTCGCTAACCCAAACACTTCCAAATCCTCAATTTAAAAAAAAAAAGAAACAAAAGTAATACATTGAAATAAATAGATGATATAAATAAACAAAAAACTTTTACTTCAACAAAAATAGTTTAAAAACATAAAGTTGAAAAATTAATATTCTGAAACTTGATTAAGAAATTAATAAAAAAAAGTACTTTATATTGGTGAAAGTGAATTAAGGATACAGATAGTTAAAAGAACTTTTTTTATATAGACAAACCTTGTATAACTTGGTTTACAGTAAATATTCCTTCTGTACTGTACATACAGTTAGTAGTCAACATCACACTGCAGATATCTCAGGAATAGATCATAGATATGACAAAATATAAATTGTGAAATTTTTTATCACTCTCCAACACAGAAGTAAGATTTGGATTATGTTGCATCTTGTTCGGATCAGTAACCATGAAAACGTAAACCTCCCTACTTTTTTTCTGATTCTTCCATATGTTTAGACAAAACGCTGGAAAATGAATTATTATTCTACGCCAAAAAAAGTTATATCCGCATCATCTTGGCATTATCGACGAAACTGACATAGATGTTTGACAAATTTTAGGTATAATCTCCCGACAGAGATCTGATCTGCATAATATGTTTCTCAGAAAAGATTGATATGGAATATATGAAAACGTGTATCATGTTGATGGTATATGTTCTCCACCGGGGCTGCTGTTTGTGTGTCAAGGTGAGGGAATCCTTGTGGTTGTCATTTGTTTCATTAAATTTTTATGCCATTTTTCTACTAATCCAGAGTAAATGCTACCACATAAAGAGACACCTTATACTTACTATAACTTTTACTTTTTCTGCATTAAATTAATATGGAATTATATACCTGTAGTTAATTAAATGAACTATGTAATCCTGAAAATAAGGCTTAACTCTACAGCTCACCAATCTTAACTACTAAGTGTGGTAAGAAGGGTCATCCCACAATGGAAAAGGGCTGTTCAAAAATAACAGAATATACATAGTACTAATTTATTTGATAATGAAAGGAGCTGTTAACAAATTACATATGTAGTACCGATATATGTAGTTGATAATGAAAGGTGCTGTTAACAGAATATTAACAGTATTTAGTTGATAATGAAAGTTGCTGTTAATAGAATATTTTCAGTATATTTAGTTGATAATGAAAGTTGTTGTTAACAGAATATTTACAGTATATTTAGTTGATAATGAAAGTTGCTGTTAACAGAATATTTACAGTATATTTAGTTGATAATGAAAGTTGCTGTTAACAGAATATTTACAGTATATTTAGTTGATAATGAAAGTTGCTGTTAACAGAATATAT
>JAULCC010341336.1:0-11765 GCA_032358795.1 Nuttallia obscurata | reverse complement strand
GCTTAATAAAGTTTCCTTATACTCGTTGAAGAAATTTTTATATTAAATAAAAACTCATGTAAGATCCTATATATATGCAGTATATTTTCGAGATGCATGTTTCATTTGACATGGTGCATTTTTGAGATACATCATTCAGTCCGAACAGTCTACAGCAGCTTCACGACTTCATAAAATGACATCACCATTAGCCTGACTAAATACTAGTAAATAGTCAAACCCATCTCAAATGATAAATTGCTGTCACTGTTTCAAGTGAGAACGTAGTACGCTATTTGCGGAGATGCTGGTAAGTAGTCAGATACCCGGGAAGTAATAACATGTATTTGTGTTGCCATTGCATAAAAGCTTTAACCCTAAGCCTGCTCAGTGCGAACGTGATAGAATATGCAAACAGCTTGGATCCTTATCAGACGCACTTGATGTCTTATCCGGATCCAAGCTGTTTGACCATCGGCCAATTGTTTCTACAAATATTTGAAAAACAGAATATTTTAAGTCCAGGCAGACGACAATTTTAACAGACGACATCCTATGATTGAAATACTGTTGAAGCGACGTTAGATCCCTTATGAGTAGAAAAAAATCCAAATAGAGTTTAAATCAACAGCAAGTAGAATTGAGATAGCAAACTGTTTAATGATATACATTTCTGAGTATACAAATAAAAGTTAACATGGTATGGTTCTACAAAACGTGTTACCTTAGTAATGAAAATATTCCGGTGACTCTTTCTGCGTCGTAGTCAAAATGTACAAATCTTTTAAGTGTGATAATCCAATAAATCTGAATAAAACTGCAGACAACATTTTTTTGCACCCCACACCATTCAATAAGATGTTTTATCACATAACTTCCGGTCTGGGAGTCATAAAACAAGTCTTATATATCTACAACAAGTATTTGAGATATAAAAAGAAATTAAGAAATTTAGAAATAAGCAGACAACATTTGCTGATTTGGCGCCAAAAAGGGCTCTCTTCTAAATCAAACATGTAAAGTATTTTCAATTAATTACGTATGTGATGCACGTGAGGAGATGTGTATCACCAACGTAAGTCCATCCCATCCAGTCATTAGAGCTAAAAATGTATATCAGTGAATATCAGTGAATATCAGTGAATAAACGATTTGTGTTTCCCATGTTGACTTCCTATTCCTCACGTGTTTATTTTGTTTCTAACAGGTGCTATAGAGTAACATTTTTTATATTTACTAGAAATAAAGGAACGAGAACATTAATGTTTGGTTGCTATGGAACGACCGGAAGTGATTAATCTAACCAGACAGATATGAGATTGAATACTTAATATGCACGGATGTGATAAAGGAATATATTACCATATTTTTTTCATGTTCCGTTTTGAAAATAATTAATGTATCGTTTGACTAAGCACTGAGAGTACTCTGTTGATAATTGATAGATAGATATTTTATTGACTTATACATCTTCTGTACATCGTCATTCAATAAATAACACAATGCAAAACAATGACATGAAATAGGGACATGCACGCTCTCCTTCCTTTACTCTCTCTCTCTCTCTCGCCCTCTCTTTCTTCTATCTCTCTAAGTCTATCTAAACATGCACAAAGAAGCAATCATTCATAAATTAATCAATTAAAATATGAAACAAAGTATCAGATGACCAGATAAGGGAGGGCACGAATTTGAGTTTGTTAGTTGAGACACGGTTTGAACGACACCGGCTATCGTCTAAATCTAAAGATCAACACCACGCTGAAACAGGGCTGTGGTCACGCCCATCTGTGTTGCTTCTGTCAACATTACTGCCCAATCAGTCAATGTTTAATATAGCAGTATGAATGTATTTATATTGCTTCGTGATGATTCCGATTGATTGTTCATTAACCCTTTGCCTGCTGAAAAAATGTGGTCTGCTTAAACTGTCGTCTGCCTAGTAGATTCTTAAATTCATCAGAATTGCCCAATATTTCGAGAAACAATTGGCCGAGTGTCAAACAACTTGGATCCTGATTAGACACCGAGTTACTCGGCGCCTAATCTGGATCCAAGCTGTTTGCAAATTCTGTCACGGTCGCTCTTAGCAGGCTAAAGGTTAATGACATCAAAACCCGCTCTCTTTCACACGTTGATGTACATGTACGTCAATTAAAGATAGTAGCGGCTTTTAACTATCTATATGTAAGTGCGTGTTGTGTGTGCGTGTTGTTTGAAATTGACCGAGAGAAAAGAAGAGAAGTAGAGGAAGAGACAAGAGGGAGAGATGGAAAAAGAGAAAAAGTTAGAGGAGAGATAAAGGAGAGAGAGAGGCAAAGAGAGACAGAAACAATTAAAGAGAGAGAGAGAAAGAGAGAATTTCTATTGCAAAGTATGACAGTATGTTACAATGCCATATAAAGTTCAATGACGATGTGTTCTATTTCTGTGGCAATAAAACAAGTGTTACATTCTGACATTGCCTCGGTGTTTTGTTCCATGAAATGAAAACTTTGTGAGTGAATAACTTCAAAGATTATATTGTTGTTCTTAAAGCTACTGTACTCCAGATATGGCCTAGAATGTTGAATATCTGAAAACTGATGCAAATGTTGAGATATATTCAGGAAACATGGATGCACTATGATTGGAACTGATACTTGTGATATTTTTTTTACAAAAACCCACTCAAAATTAGTAATTTTACCTCTAAAATGTACCCCGTTAGTCACGGTGTATCTGTTTTTAGCGTGGTTCTAATGACTTTTATGTGAAACATTCACAATAAATGTAAAGAGCTTCATCTTAAACCTCTTGCATTCATGTTATTTGCATATTAACAAACTTTAGCAGATGTTTTGAAACTTCTGAACTTTTCTTAACCAAATTTGGAGTTCAGTAGCGTTAAGATTATTATACAATATTTTGTAGAAAAAACAACATAGCGGTAAAGGTTTATCGTAATAATGTTTTTGTTTGAACAACTAAATTATGATTTTTTTCAAATTAATATACCCACGTTCTTGTTGGACTACTGGGCAACTTTGTTGTAAGTGTTGCTTGTTTTACATTTATAATCATATAAAATAAATATCAAAATTGCAATAATTTGATTTCTTTTTCATTATTTTTTTTTTTTTTTTTTTTTTTTTTTTTTGGTGTGCAAATCCATGTTTTGTATTTCGCAATGTTGGGTTTCTAAAAATGTGTCCTACGCTTCTATAATACGAGAAACACAATAACAAATTTAAAATCGAGTATTAATCAGCATATCATTGTTTACATTCTGAACGCTGTTGAAACAAACCAGTCTCCCTCATATATAATTAGAAGTTGCGTATTTACATATTATATGCACACATGCGAATGATATCGCAAGCATGGTGGTACATATTTAATAGTACACTTTAATTAAATCACATCACAAGACGTGATCATGATATTTAGCCATAAATCGAGGGCATCAAAAATACCTTCCGAGCTGCGGAATGTAAACAATACCTTATACTACTATGATAGTAAAATAAGAAATTAACACATTGATCCATCAATTACATATAGTGGATGGAATTTGACATAGTAAACTACACGTTTTCACCGACAATTGTTATTCATGATTATGCATACATGCACTAAATAACGCGATTGTAACATGTTTTTGAGCTTTATTATGACTTTGATGTACGTCATTTTTTATCACATGTCTAGCAATTGTGAACAATGGTTGTCCATGAATATTCTCTCGCATAATTACAATCAACACCACTCTGCCGTCTATGGCAAGCTCGGAAAAATAATTATAATAAAAATTATTATTACTTTTAGTTATTAAGTATTGTTGTTGTTGTTTTATTATTATTACCATTATTTATTTACTTATATTTTTATTATCATTATTATTATTATTATTATCATTATTATTATTATTATTATTATTTTTTTTTTTTTTTTAATATTTTTATTATTATTATTATTATTATTATTATTATTGTTATTATTATTATTATTATTATTATTATTATTATTACAACGATCGTTCAATATTGTTCCTCCTGGTTGGCAATGTTAATGTTCTGTTCCATATCCAGTATACTAAAGACTTGTAGGTACGTAACTTGTATATATCTTCAGAAATATCAAAATACAGAAAACATAGTAAAGTAGTCTGGAAGTTACTGTTTATAATAGCAGTAAGACAGGAACCAGACTTAACCTAAGCAAGATGTGTGTTGGTTCCTATGCAGCTTGCTGCGATAACTTAGCCAGATAAACGGTCATAGAGAACTAACATTATAATGTTTGTCCACTGTGGCAGCCGCGAGATGCCGAATATGGAGAAAAAAGCTGAGCTAGTTCTATTGCGGATAAAGGGTCGTTTTATTAAACTTTGTACGAACGTTCGTATATTTTTCTTAAATTCTCTTGGACAAAATTCGTGGTCGTCTGCGATGTTCAATGCCGGCCAGCATGATACATACAAACGGTAACTACTTACCTATCGTGGAAAATAAAAACACATAAGAAGTACGAATTTCGTACAATAAAAAAAAATCGTACGAAGTTTAATAAAACGCCCCAAGGATAAATGTACGAAAACTTCCACGACAGGGGTAAGTGCCATTCGTATGTATCATGGCGGTCGCCATTCAACATCGCAGACGACCACGAATGTTCATACGAAATAATTAAAGAAATATATATGAACATTCGTACGAAGTTTAATAAGCTGACGGCTCCTAGAATTATGCAGTTCTCTGCAATAATCGTTATTTTCATTCTAGCATTTAATAAACATTTGACATCTAAAATGCCACGAGTATTATCAATATATGGTAATAGTCGTGGAATTTCAGTTGTCAAATTTTAATTTTGATATATATTACCGCATTGTAATATGTATTTCACTTATTTTAATACCTATGATGAAACCCTAGTAAACGTTGTCAGAAAAGGTTGCCCCGTCTTTATAATGAATAGGATTACTTAAAGGCGATTCCCTTAAAACTTTTAATAGATCTATATAGTTTTTCCAGATTCACCCAAAACTTTTTTTTATTATACTATGAATAAGATAAAAATGATATCAGAATACTGCCATAGAAAAAAACATTATTTACGATTTTTAATTTCGTTTAACTTGAACAGTTATATTCGACAACTACAACCATTTGAATTTTGGCGGGGTTTTGCGAGAATGTCCGGAATACTCCGGAAATCGTCGCATGCAAATAGACTGTACGAAAATGGCCGGCTATACACGGACGATATCGGAAATACATTGGAAAATAACGGAACTAAACCGCTGACGAATACATTCTCAATCGCTAAAGACTAACATCGACCACGGCAGTTTTCCAACATTATTTTTCTCACAAAAATGGGTAGTTTCACAAAATTACCTCATGTGTTTATGTTTAGTTATGCATACAACGGATTTACATACTTTTGACAATCTTTTTAAACGCAAAAGTTTTAGGGAAATCCCTTTAATATGAATGAAGGTGCTTGATTTTTATCTGTTTATTTGCAGTCTTCATGGTTTATAACGTTTGCCGTGTAATCAAATTCAATTGGCCTTTCATACCTTACGGATTGAAAAAGGTCGCTATATCCGGAATAGGAGAGAAAATTCTGTTCGATATTTACAATAGCCAGGTATAGCGATTACAAAGTTCACTTTATTATTGTTTGACCCGTATATAAACATATTAGAAACAAATATATATAAATTATCACACCACCGTGGCCGTCACAATCCTCCGAAAAACAGAATGACCGAATCGCAAAATTGTAAATTCTTTCTCGTAACGTGATGATAATCAAACATTGCTGCAGGTGGTAAAAAATAACAAATGTCAAATTTCTTTATTTCCACTCAGTTCATGCAAATACATGAATACAGGAGGAACAACAAATTAAAAATTAATACAATTTGTAAACACGACATAACTCGTAATGATATAAAATAATAAAATTAATAAAAAACTAGACTTGAATAGGGACCTCCGTGGCCGAGAGGTTATAGTCGTTGACTTGCAATCTCTCAGCCCCTCACCGCTGTGGGTTCGAATCGGTCTGGGCACTTCGGACTTTTCAAGTGAGGAAGCATTCCAGCTGGCTTGCGGTAGGTCGGTGGTTCTACCCGGTGCATTCTGTGTCTGAAATAGTGCACATGGATCCCCGGGGTCTTCCTCCACCTATAATTAGCTGGACGTCGCGATATGACTGAAATACTGTTAAAGCGACGTTAAATTCTAAACACAAACAAACAAACTAGACTTGAATAAATAAATCCGATCCGGTTTTATAGTTGGAGGGCTACAAGTAAGGTTTACACAAAACGGAATACCGGTGGGCAATTACCGTTACTTGTACATGACAAGTGTTTCGTCGGATCTAATGATTACGGAATTCCGTTAAAATAAATATTTCACTGGATGTGACCAGTTAGGTGGAAAAGGTTACAATCATAGCTGGTTAAAAACAACAAGACCGTGGGTCTCCGTAGATTTCTACCCGACCTTTGGGTATCTAAATGCTCGGTTCTAGTCATACGGCGGATATAATGACATATACTTACAGAGTGTCCTGCTATTGCCAGTATCAAGCGAATCGTTAAATTGCCCGTGCTAGAGAATAATCACCCATTCAGCTATGAAAGAAATCGATCATTACTTTATTTGTATTTTTTTGCATGCAACTATAGATATATGAACCAAGTTGTTTAGGTAACCTGACCTCAATGAAACCTGACACCGTATCGCAATTCATTTTGACGTAAAATATAGTGATTACAAAACACTCTCGTCATCATATCAATAATTACACAATATAGTGAATTTCCATATGTGCTTGGCTGTTTAATTGATGACATGTTACAAATTTATCAAGCACGTGTAAATCGATAAACAATTAGAGTTATTTATTTGGTGTGCAGCCGCCTTTGGGATGGGTGTATTTATGTTACATTTTGTCTACATTAAGCAGAAAAATGTTGAACGAATTGTTAAAGGCGAACATCCAGATGAAATATGACCTTATTCTAAAAAACCATAAAACTTTATGGCAATATCATGCATGCCGACGAGTTTTGAATTAAACGAAACAACTTTGAATGAACTACGATGTATAGAACACATATAATACACCGAAATATGTAGAAATTAAATAATTATCTCCGTAGCGCCGCGTGAAATATCTCAGACGCTATGCTATAAGAATAAATCATTGCATACGTTCAACAAATGCAAACTGCACGAATGCAATATTAAAAGCTTAAACGCCTCCTACAAAGGTGACCCACCCGTCCCCTTAAACTGGACACATGCTGACGTCATAGTGTGACGTTTTTCACCAGTTGCTTAGGTAATAAAACAGTTATTTCATGGATGTTTTGGGAACAGTCAAAACCTTTGTCCCTCGGTATTGGGGATGCCATTTACAACTGTTTGCCCTCTGTATTTCGTGCCTTTTGGCATAGGCAAGGAATGATGCAAGTAAACTTGCATAATTCCGTGGCATAGGGCAACAATTCCATAATTATCCTCAATACCTCGAGAAAATACATATCGCCATTACCTAAAGCACCTAAGGCAGACCCCTTCTATATTACAAACAAACGCGTATATACATAATTATTATGTAAACTATTAAAGACGAAGTTCGTATCTTATTTGACTGTGATTTTGTATGCAGACTTATTATCAGAGATCCAGTTCTATGACATATTCATCAATACAGCAAATGGTTAACCTTTAGCCTGCTGAATAAATGTCGTCTGCTTAAACTGTCGTCTGCCCACATTTTAAAATTCATCAGAATCGCCCAATATTTGGAGGAACAATTGGCCGAGCGTCAAACACCTTGGATCCTGATTAGACACCGAGTTACTCAGCGTCTAATCTGGATCCAAGCTGTTTGAAAATCCTATCACGACGCCCTTAGCAGGCTAAAGGTTAAATGTTATGTCGACACAAACAAGGTAACTTGCAAAATATTTAGTAAAAGCGTATATGATAAGACAAAACAAAAAATAGTCTATAATTAAACTTTCATTGATTTTTCTTTTCTACAACCCAACTGAATGTATTAATATCAATCAAATGAGACACTTCTCTAAATTGTATTATACTTTTAGTATCGATAAAAAGGTGACATATTGGTTCACCGGGACCGGGTGCTATTTAAATTGTATTCTGATATGTATAATGACAAACAAATGTTTTATATGCACATGTCACAATAGTATACCATTAACTTACTTATTACTTTCGCCGCCATAGGCGACTCGGTGTTATTTTTGCAAACAGTTTTGATCCAGATGAAACATCGAGTAACTCGGCATTTCATCAGGATCAAAACTATTTGACAACTGATTCTGTTTTCAAACAGAAATTCAAGAAAAAAAACACACTTTGAACATTGAGACAGACGACAATATGTGCAGACGAAAATTATTTGGCGCCGAAAGGGTTAACTTACTTATTAAATGTTTGGACTGGGTGGGGGTCTTGAATAACAAAAGTACAGCAATGTATATAGCGGGATATAAAATGTGTTAAGAGAAGATCTATTTCCCTGACAATATCGTAATATTTCATGATGCATTACACACTTTAAAGGCATTGGAAGGGGACATTAAGTCATGCCGTGTTTCTAAATTTCTTGGGTTATTTGACATAATAGTATCATCACCACAGGATCTTTATAAGGACTTACCACATAACGCAGGACTCAGGATTCAGGATCCAAGGGTCATGGGTTCGAATACCACCCGGGCTGTCAGATTTTTCTGGGAATCCAACATGTGCCTCACTGCACCCAGGTGTATAAATGGGTACCTGTGAAGATGTAAGCCAACGTGCCGTGGCTGCAATTTGCGCCAAGTGTTAACGGCCGACTTACAACCTGGTGATCGGGGCACAATAAGTAAAATAGGGAAGAGATATGTAAAACACCTTTGACCGTATGTTCCATATAAAAAGGGTGCTATAAATGTGGTAAAAATAATAACTAAACAGACATTTTTATATATATTTATTTGAATGTATAAATGAGTTTACTAGTGATGTAAAAGCCTGATAGAACTAGAGTCGAGTCGAGATTGCTCCCACATTTATCAGCAATGCAACTGTTTTCTTTTTGTCGCCATCCGAGCGAGTCTGTTGACATAATAAAGAAGCTACAAGTCGTGACAGCGCTGAGGGAAAACACGTACCAACATTAATCTAACCGTTTGCTGTCCCATGACGCTCAATAGTGAAACAAGACTTACATCGAGATGAATATTTTAATGGTTGTAATGCAGTGAAGTCTGTGAAATGCGCAGTTTTTAAAAAAAATTATATTCATTCTAATGAAAATTTCTGTTTAAAATGTTAATGTTAATTCAATCTGGCACTTTAAACAATGAGTACATGACCTTAGGATGCATGCATGTAGATCCTTCGTGCACGAGTGTTATTGTTTTATAAAACGAAAGCTTGGAATAAATTCAAATCTGTATTACGCGGGCGCGCTCTTAGTAGGTCCCCCGGAGGGCTCCCTTCGCCTGTAATGTCCTGGACGTCGGAATATGACTGAACTACTGTTGAAGCGACGTTCAATTCCCAATAAACAAACAAACATACTTTAGGTCAGCTGTCAACTTTTTTGCTGGTCTTGACCAGTACAGAATGGTATATATATGCATTAGTTTAGTTTAAACTTATTTATTTTAGCTCGATCATGTTGAAACCCTTTGTCTTGTAGAAACACTTTCGAGTCCGTTTCCTGGGTAAAACCAGTACTTGGTGTCAACAAGTGAAGATCAGGAGAAAGCCCCCTTCGGGGCTCGAACCCGCAACCTCCTGAATGCAAGGCGGACACCATATCCACTACGCCACTAAATACGTACATATCAACAAACTTCATTTCAGAGCGCAGGATCTGGAGTAAAATTCGGATGCGTAGAATAAAGGATTAAAAGTATATGGTTCAGATAAATAATTTTTCTAACAGTGCTGGTGGTAAACACAAAGTATCCAAGCTTTCGGCGTGTCAGCCTTTGTCAAGGAGTAGAGCAGTTATGTATTATATAAGTCCTTGTTGTCATATATATACGACCTCCGTGGCCGAGTGGTTATAGTCGTTGACTTGCAATCTCTCAGCCCCTCACTGCTGTGGTTCGAATCCCGGTCTGTGCCTGAAATAGTGTACAGAGTTCCCCCGGGGTCTTCCTCCACCTGTAATGAGTGTAATGCTGGACGTCGCGATATGACTGAAATACTGTTAAAGCGACGTTAAATTCAAAAACAAACAAACAAAATCATATATATCTCGGGAATCAGTTTATTAATTTTACTAACTTAGCCTGCTAATTGTTAAATAATTTCGGATTTGCCCAGTATTATGGGAAACAATAGGCCGAGTGTCAAATAGCTGGGAGCCGGATAAGCCGCCGAGTTACTCTGCGACTTAACTGGATCCAAGCTGTTTGCATATTCTATCACGATCGCGCTTAGCAGGCCACGGGTTAACTAGATTTGTTTGATTATGGCCATGCACACTCCATATCGCCGAGAAAGGAACATTATATTGCCATTACTCAGTCTATGCGCTATAAGATACGTTACTTTTTTCCGCAAAATGTTTGAAGCCATATAACAGCACAATTTGGTTGACCTGGTTGCCGCCGAGGTTATTTAGTGCGGAGTTAAAACAGCACGTGCAAGGCTGCGGTAAAATAGCGCGTTCATAGTAACTGATCAATTTGTTTTTATTTCAGTCAATGCACCCTGGGTTCTGAAATGCTGTCAGACGAAGAAAAGCAGACGCATACAAGGTGTTCAGTTAATTATTTGGCGCACAGTGACTGTTTTGGGATCGATGTGACTATCAAACTTTTTATGGAGTGTTGCTATTCATTTAACATTATTGTGGTATATTTTATATTCTTTATCAGCAATAGTACACAAATCACAGTATACTTATACGAACTTCGCGATCACCCCTCGTATGATTGCTTGACAGCAACGGATTTTAAGTCCGCAAACCCACCGTACAAACATGCAGTTGCTAGTCTGGTGTAATGCGTCAATGAATTATTTAATTAGAAATCAGAAACCAGACAATAGCAAGGTATTTATAAATGAACGTCGATGCAACCTCTATTCAGAGAAACAATACATTTTGACTCAATGAATAATTGCTATAGAAGTTATGCTTTGTGCTTTAATAATGAATGTCAAATGCGTTTAAATAGCAGTTGGTATTATTTTCGCTGCTGATTTAACGCTTACTAATAATACACTTAATGGGTGTCAATTAATATTTCAAATCGGTAGTTAATGTATTAGATGATGTGTAGCATTGTGGGGAAAGTATTGCATTTGCTTTGGTACGTATGCTTTCCTCGTAATGTTAGTAATCAGTTATGCAGCAACCATAAAAAACTTATTTGTGCAAACATTTGGGAGAGGTTTCAAAAGACCAGTTAATGTTTCAGTGTTTTAACGTCTATTTGACAATATTTCAGGCATATCAAGATGATGAATGCTCGCCACAAATAATAGGGCCGCATCACTGAACCACACAGCGACAGACACACGACTTAGTAACATTATACTGACATCAGATCACTAAACAAAACAGCGGCAGACAAACCAAATAGTCACATTAAACTGACACAAGACTGAACCACACAGCAGTAGACACACTAAATAGTCACATAATACTGATTTTGTTTAATTGTTTTGGAATTTTAACGTCGCTTTAACAGTATTTCAGTCATATCGCGACGTCCAGCTCATTACAGGTGGAGGAAG
>JAULCC010341225.1:0-11766 GCA_032358795.1 Nuttallia obscurata | reverse complement strand
TTTAGAAATACTAATTAAAGTTTTGTGTGCATTGCAGTATCAAATGGCAAATAAATCGAGCGTGTTGTCTTATTGACCACTCGTGTTAGATGAATATGGTTGTTATTATGTATGGCGTAATCCTACTTTAGTTAATCTAAGAAGTTTCCTTGTGTTGTTTGATATTGAAACTGTATCATCATGTAACATTGTAAAGCTTTCTGTGCCCTAGTAGGACTACGATTACCTACAAGAATAACAAGCTAACGTTTAAACACGGTTGCCTTTTGTTATCATGGTAATTAAGGTAGAAATTGAATTAATTTAAGAGGGATGCAATATAGAATAAACTGAAAAAACTATGTCGACCATCTTCTATATTTAATTTATGACTTGAATATCTAAAGCGCACAATACTTATTTTTTTAATTGTAAGATAAATTCATCATGACATATCGTTTCGGATTTAACATAGTTTTGATATTTGTATATAATTCCCATCGTGTCGTATTAACGAATAAGATTTCCTTTTAGTTTCTATATAGATAGGATGCTGTTATAAACATAATTTCAAAAGAATGTGTCTTGTTTGGATAACCACTAATACAAATGAAAACTTTTTTATTTATAAAACGTCACAGTTCTGGTGTAAGTATGTGCGTACTGCTGCACATTTATGCATTTACCAAATTTATATATCACATTATTACATAGGGTACATGCGTTCAAAAGTGTTTTACAAATAAATAGATAAAAACATGCATGCTATTCATAAAAAGAATGCGTAATACAATGTGAAGGTTAAGAATTGCAAATTACAGATGGTAAAAAATGAATAAATAGATGTTTCTTCAGTTGTGAAGTAGTACTTAACTTACAGTGATAGGGATAATTAATAGTAAAAATGTTGTTGATACTTAATATGTCCAGTCTCGCTGATCGTTGGTAGGGAGAACCAAGAGTGGACCGCATGAAGCACTGGAGCAACTGGGTATGATGCTTATAGTTAAAAGCTCGCAAGATAAACAGTTTGAAGATCATTTTGATGATAAGTAACTAAACACTCATATGCATTCAAATGATTGGCTTTGTATCTCGCCATGAGCTAAAAGCTCGCGAGCTACGAAGCCATAAGATCATTCTTATGACCAAGAGCTAGAAGCTCAACTTCGTCCAAATGATCAGTTTGTACTTTCTCTGGAGCTTAGGCTTACACTCTACACAGCTAGAAGATCACTTTAATGATGCTCAACTGCATCCAAATGATCAGCTTAGTATTTTGCCGGGAGCTTAAAGCTCGCAAGCTACACAGCCAGAAGATCATTATGATAATTCGGAACTAGAAGCTCAACTGCATCTAATTAATTAGCTTAGTATTTTGACGGGAGCTAAAAGTTCACAAGCTACACAGCCAGAAAAGGATCATGATGATCGGAAGCTAGAAGCTCAACTGCATCTAAATGCTCATTTTGGTATTTTGCCCTTAGCTTCAAAAAATGCTCACAAGCTACACATACTAAAACAACTTGTGAAATAACTTTGATTACACAAAGATTGCTTTCCACTGCAGTGGTAGTTTCCATAGATGTTGAAAAATAGCGTAAGTGAATAAGCGTGCTTTTAATTATTATTTAAAAAACTTTCAAACTGGTAGCGTATCTTATGGTAATCGGAATCACTGTGCCTTACACGACTACTATTTTGAGCAACTAGTTATTTATAGTTGTTCTTGGATCTTAAATTGCTTGCTGGCTGATAAAGGTCTAGCATGTCTTTAATTTCAGTTACTCCAGTAAGTTTCTGGATTCCATTCATTCCATAAGAAATTCTACTTCTGTCTTTAAGATATTACATTTTTGCAAGAACTTTGCTGACGAAATTGGGTTTCAGATAAGTAGCAAGGCGTTTTGCATTGAAGTCAGTTTTGTAAGGGTAGCAAATTTGTCACCTTAATGAAAATAAACTTTGGAGATATTATTATTTGACAAACCTATTTACGCTTTGGTCTGCTAAATAACCGTAACGGAAGCTTTAATAAGCAAATTTTCTTTCGTTGAGGGATCTGTGTTGTAAACGATATCGTGTCCCGCGCCATCCCCTTCGAGTAAACTCAAAAATGGCCACGCTGCGATCCTATCCGCCTTTTGCTTAAGAGGGTGTGGGCTTTATATCCGTAATATGCCATGTTCCTGGCATTTATTAGACACAAAGTATAACCAAGTAAGAATTGACAGTTTTCTATAAGCCGTAGGCTTTTAATATGATGGATCTAAAGTAAACAAGACTACATTTGTAATCCTCTTGTGGCTGTATACTTAGCAGACATTGATTCATTAAATAAGAGGTGGGGCCATTATCAGACATTGCCTTGTGTTTACCATATAAACAAACATAAAATAGAAATATTGTAATAACCGATCAAAAGAAAAATAACACCCATTTATGAAAAGCTTTGAGGTACTTCTTAAAGTGCGTCCCAAAGTGCTTCATAACAATGAAGCCCAAACCATTTGTCATTAATAGAAATTATTGTCAAGATAACCATAACCCATTCCTCGCAATCTCTCACCACCGTCTCGAGGGGTATTTATTCCCTCCATTTTGTTGTTATAAGGGTCTTAAATTTGTCTCGATCCCTACCGTACATATCTTTTATGTATCACCCACGTTTCAGTCTGGATTTGCTATATTATTAATATCAATATATATCCAGACGACTGTATTTTAACCATGTATTTGTCTGAATGCTTTATAGGGAAACCAAAATCGTAATAACATAATGACTGATGCCTTTCATGTGAGCCTTGGTACTGAATGCGTCTGGGTTTCATAGAGCAGACGTCAAAATTCACGTGGGTTTATCACACTGATAATGGGTTAATTTGATAAGCTTGATTTTATCACTGAGGGTCGTGGTATACGTGCAAGAACCAAACTAAGCAAAACGTAGAAACATGTATCACTCCGTAACTGTCGTTACAGTCGTTGACTAATAATCACTTTTATTTCGCCACTCACGACATTCTAACAATTCCATTGTTTAGAGCCTGTCACGAGCATACCCCCATATTCTTAAAAGGGGGGATAGTAAGTTCTAAAATTGGGTTTGCGATAGTTCAGTACGGCGTCTTTCCCTAAATCAAGCCGGCGGGACAGTATACTTCAGTTATCTATGTTAAAATAGATGTAAAAACTTTCCGAAGAGTATTTATCACGTATGGTTCAAATCGATTTCAATCGCCATTTTTGATCCAAATTACTTAGATGTTACATCTGTTTGTCCATGACGTCAGTTTACTCATTACGTTATAGTATGATATCAACAAATATCATACATTTACACAGAATTTATCGTTGCAGTATATATTTAAAACTGATTAAGTGGTCGATAAAAAACAAATCATTTATTGGGTTAGTCGATGGTCCTCTACAGAACATAGAGGATCAGTAGAGAAGTAAGGGGACTCGGCAAACTCCTCATCTCTTATAAAACTTACTGACCCCTTTATTTCTGCAGAGGGTCAGCGAAATACCTAATAATTAAAATCGGTTCTTTTGGGCTCTACCGAAAAGATGATCTGATACACGGAAGGGCTTAGAATGAAATGTCGATTGAACGAGTTTCCGTAAGAGGAAGACATTTAACATAGCTGCCATGGACTAAAACTTAAGATTAATTTCAAGAAAATTTTTTATTGGATGAGGATGCGCAAATCTGTGTCGTATAACACATCCCATACAGCTTTATGTGCATCTGTTTATTTAATGATTAAGATATTAACAAATATGTACGCATTAAAACTTGTCGTAAGGGTTCTAGGCCGACTGCACACAGACACATATTGTGTAGTCTCCACTGCTCCTTTCATATTTCGAGTGAAATAGATGGACGAGCTTCTGAAACCGGAGGCAAGCAAATCGAACGTATTACAAAAGCTCTTTCAGTTCCGGTAGCTCTTCCAGTTGGCCATTCGAACCGGCTATTTGTTATTAAACGCGTTGGACTTAAGGTTTTCAAATGCTATCTCGGATCATGCCATTTATCATTTAAATTAGATATACAAATTTCTTGCGGAAGGTTGGTGGTTTTATCCAAGGGCGCATGTGGCTTTTTACACCATGACAAGGTGTGTGATTCGCCATGTGACATGTGCGGTGGCGGTGTGACTTTAAATACAGCCAAACAAGTATATTCCTTGCCATTCCGTGTAAAGAAATTAAGATATTTTAACATATTTTATAATACTTAAACTACCACCGTGCCATGACAACAATATATAAAGCATTTCTTCAAAACCACCTAATCCCAAAGAACTAGATGAACTATACGCCCTGTAAGTGTTCATGGCATTTATTTACTGTGCTCTCTACGGAAACACATTAATTTTCGTAATCTAATATTATTGCAATAAAATGTCGATAAAACACATTCATACAGATATATAAATTCAGTATGCAACCTGTACAAGCAATATTTCATAGCTATTTTAATTATCTTTATTGCTATACCTGCGTAGACGCACACTTCATTTTACCTTAAATCATTCATATAAAACAATTAGATATGCATAAGACATTTCTGACCAGATATACAACGTATAAACTTTAAGAGGCTCATTTACAGATGGGCGAACGTTCAATAGTAAATTCAGACATATCTTGAAATGTCAATTGAAATACAAAATGCATTTCAATATAAATATATGAATGATAAAGTAATGTATGAATGAAAACCATGATTATGAACTTTAAATTTAATGGATCATTTCAAGTATGTGAACCTCAGGACAAGTGAAAGCTGTATGGCAAGGAAGATTGGATATGGCTATATTCATTCATGAAACAAAAATCATATATCTGTGCGTTTTGAGGACTAACACTCGTCACGATCATCCCTGCTCATACCAACGAGGAGTTTCTCCGTTTATAAGGGTGAGATTCCTTTGTGAGCACTCACCACAACTTTCTTGCAAGGCATTCAAGTACACTAAACAGGAAAACCAGAAACACATGCGCAGTATTGCGGTCCTTATATCACCTGCCAATGACTAGCTAAAGTTCGATCTTAGATTCAAATCGATTCGCTTTATTAACGCAAGATAAACTTGACCATTTTGATTGTCAAAAGCAGGTAACCCTGATGCTTTCTAGGAGTCATTTTTGTATCGGTAGAGTGCTTTAGGCCTGAAACAAAACTATGGACGATAGAGTTTTAATTTGAAAAGATTTTTAGTATTTTTGTCAATTCGCTGTCTTTGAATCATCCGCTTTAAGGACATATAAAAATAAATGCTTAACCTATAACGCAAAAGTCTTTAAATGTGTTCCTTTCAATTAAAATACAGCTGTTAAACATATGTGTGTCTAAGTCATACTTGCGGGCTGATCAACCTGGCATGCGTAATGAAAATTGCAAACAGCATAGAACCTGATAAAGTGATTTAAGTTATAACTGTATTATTTGCAAGTCTCATGTGACTTGTTTTCAAAGTTCAAATGAACAAGAGTGAAATATCTGCTAGAAGCCATTATGCACGTAGGTTGCAACGCTTTTTAAAAATCCATTCAGAAATAAGAAATGAATCGTTGCTATAGTAAAGTCAATACGTTCAAAGAAAAAGAATAAGATCTCTATTCAACCTCAGCTAATTATCTTCTCTGATAAGGAAAATAATATCCATGATATCTGTCTAATGACCTCTTCTGGTGTTTTTAATTAGATATTCTGGCTTTCAGAATCACTTCTTTTTAAAATAGCGCTTGCAAAAAGCATGCATGGAACGGATTTAATTAGGGATACATCTATTGATTATATTTTATAAGCAATCTATACAATTCTATATATATGGTAGCATGGACATTATGATGTTTCTTTGTTCGTTTTAGTTGCATTAATCATTAACCTGATAGGTTTTATTTTATTTTTGGTAGATTTCTTTTCTTTTGTTTCCATCATTTCAATCGGTTAAAGCATTTTCAATTCTAGCATCTTACATTTAAATACGAGTATAAACTGATCTGGTTCAAACTCTACTTATTAAATCCTCCTTTTTCGGTGTAATATCGACCAATATATACAATTGAGTTTCATACCTCATTGTGTTTTCTGTTAAGAATAAGCCATATTGTCGTTGCATAGAGCATTTGATAAGCAAGTGCGGTGGGTGGGTTAACATAGTAAGGAGTGTCTGTGTAGATGCTATTTTGTTTTAATTTTTTTTCTCAGTAAAGATATTTATACTATTATACTGTCTTGTACTTTTATTTTAATTTTGGCTGCTGATGTTGTCTATTTGTTTGTAATCGTGTTGAAGATTTAGAAAAACTTTAGATACTGCGTTCAGGAAATCAATTTAGGAAGCATTCTTAACACAGACACACATCGATAGCTAATTTCAATTTGCTGAAAGCATTCGTTTACATAAACGTATGCAACCTTTCGGGGGTTTTTTATTATCAGATTAATGCCGGTGAAAAAAACTGTTTTAGCATCTGTAACATTAAAGATATTTGCAGGAAATAAGTATTAGGTTTTAGTAACGTATGCGCATTGCTTCTTTCTTGCATTATAGAAGCTGCTATTTAACCTCTCGGAAAATTTTCTAACGACGCGATGGAAATTCCATCTGTATTAGAATCGGTGTAAAAAAAGGTGGAAAGTAGCCACTTGACATTCAGTTGTTTTTAAACGTTGGACTGCCAATCTCTCAAAGAAAGAAACATATCATAGTAACAAGCACGACATGTTTAGAATTAATGTGACTACCAAGGGTAAAGTTATTATGTTTTCTTTATGTTTAGATCATTAGAAAGAAACTATTCAAATGTTGATGCAATATATTTTACATATGACAAACTGTAAAAGGTTCCTCGAAAGATCCCTAAATTTGAAAAGCTTATTAAACAGTAAAAGGTGATATACGAAGGGAAAACACATAAAGTTGATAGCTTCATGACATGATTAGAATATTTGCTAGAAAGTGATTTACCACACACTGCTGCAGACAAATGTAATATCAAGTCGTTTATAAGTTAAAGTTATAACGTGCTACCTTGAAGTATTTGTCTGCAAGTCAAATCAGCAATAATATCAATACTGAACCATATGTGAACATTTCAATGGGTGAGGTTGCAACTATCTATTTCCCTGTAGCATAACTCACCGCGATATATTTGATTTTTTTACTCTTTATATAAAACATTATTTTAAAAAAATTAATTATTTTAATTAAAGATAATACATGTAAAACTGACATTAACCGGTCTAAATCAATACAAGCTGAACTGCACTGCTTTTTGTTTGATAAACCTTAGGTGTTTTATGTTTGTGTTTTTGTTTGTTTGTTGTTTTTTTTTTTGCTTTTCTGACCAACGTTCAGTCCTCTTAATTTTATTGTCTTAACCCAAAGAATTATGTCAATAAAACAGCTTATATTTCAAATCGAACTAGAGTATGCGGGAACCGATACCTTGTTAGAGACCTGAGTGAGGAGAGGAAGACATAAATCTAGTCCATTGTTAAAGTTACGAGAACTGATCACGCGGTTCTTATATATTGAGAAATACCATCTGTCACGACCTGTATATATTATTCTAATTTCTTCTTTCTTTTCGATATTTTCAAACGCAATCATTCAAATAAAGAGACAGTTTATAAGAACTGGAATACCAGTAAAACTCACATTAAGTGTAACACTTTGGACATATTCAAGATGTTCGAAGAAGCACGGGTATTTTTTGACGAAGTAGATCTAGAAACATTTGCATATGGATGGGTTGCTATTTTTTAAATGTCAACCATATGTCAACATTTTTTAATCTTCGTTTGTTAACTGTGTGCGTCCCCTTGTGAAGCTTAACTGTCGACAGCGCTCGCGAATTATGATATATATAATTTGAATGTTGAAATGTTGGCTCTGTTTTATGTAAGAAATAGTTCATTCTCAGTTGTGCATTATGATCGTGAATTGCGATAACAGTTAATAGTTGAAAGATGCAGTATTTGCAGTCATGATGCTTTAAGATGTTATGCATAAGGTACATTTACGTTTTTCTTCAAAAACACGACGTTGCGAGCCAAGTTAGAATTATGCATTGACTTACCTGTAAATTACGTATACTTCATTAACAGTTCGTCCTTCGGAGTCCAGGGCATTGAAAATATAGTCTGTTCGTGCATAGTTTTTTTCTACTATATACCTATACACAACAATTTCATATAGATGGTACCCTTAATAAATTAATGTTATCTTATGCATATGCATGGCCTTATCTATTTACTCAGATCAGATATAGCAGTGTTCTCAATCTACGATGTTTAATATTTTATTCTCTTACCTGCAATTAACAGTTCACTAACATTGTGTCCCGCGGGATTCAGAGCATTGAAAAGGTAGTTTTTCGTGCATATATTTCTTTTACTATATATCTATATTAACCCATTTTCTATAGATCAGATATAGCATTTTTTTCAATTTACGAGGTTTCTTTAGTTACTTTATTTATGAGCACATATTACAATTTAACAGTCACAAAATAAAAAACTGCAAAATAAAGGATGTCAAACTGAGTTATGTGTATAGCTTCAACATATCTCTACAGATCTCTACAGCTGTAATATTGCACTGATGCAGCAATATTTTGTGCTTACGACCATCGACATGATTAAGTCTAATCGCCTGTGTGTATACGGGATGATGGTTATTTATATAATCGATCCTTTCGCAGTTATCGTGGACAACAGCGATGCTTTCTTCCGTTACTCTTCTCTTCATACGTATCAAGGGACAATGAACTGTCAAAATCTCGTTTTAATGAATATTAATGAGATAAAGGGAAACAATCTCCTTTCAACGAAATCGTATGTTACAATTGTATATGTATATAATTATGACCTTATAATGAACACTAAAGCAGGACCCGCGCAAGCCCGGATAGTCGTAAGGTAACATACTGACAGTGAGGCATATGAGTGACTGAATTCACAAAACTCTGAAATAAAATATAATTCTCTGAATCTGTTGTACAACCGTTGAAACAATATAAAGTCTTAAAATCTAATAAAAATGTTTTAACTATTTTGTCTTCACACAATAAGGGAAGATGTACAGAAATAAAACAATAACATACCATACTATATAACTGCATGTCTGAGAAGTGAGAATTTGACTTACATGTATCACGTGAAGGTAGAATTTACTAACAGAAAATTGTCTTTTTTCCAAAAAATCAGATTAACTAAACAACATCCGACAGAATAAACTTTGAAATTATCAATAAGAGCAATGTTGTGATAACTCCACACTAAAAACATGTGGCTGATATATACCGTTTTCTTGTTTATTCGGCTAATTCGTTCCTGTTGTATAATCGAAGTTTACTATACGCAAATTATTTTCGTTGATTCGATTCTTCTTTCTGTCTGAATCGGCTAACACGGTGTTTAACGATGAGGATTAAGATACGCGACTGGTACACATGAAGGAGAGAAAATAGAATGATACCAGCACCCGTCTAAGGAATATCCCGGATTCTTATTATATATTTCACGGTCTAGAATTTTACGGATTCCCCTGAATTGTGTCTAAACTACTGGGTTTTGTACGTATCTGAGAGAAAACTACCCAATTTCATTATGTACTCTAAATGTATAATTGATTATTTTGTTCAGACAATACATCGTAAGGACGGCAAATCGGTTAGAACAACCAGTTCATTCTTTTAATAGTATAAATTAATATGTGTCCTATCGGTAGACATAATGGCAAACAAAATAATGTCCGGTTATGACACGTTAGATTTTGTTTAATTTTGTTTGCATTATATGTATGTTAGCTTATTTGTGAATGTGAAACTTTAATTAGCAATTCTAATTTCGCTAAAATGAAACTGTCTTCTTCTGTACCTGTTCACCTGGATAATACCGATACTTAATTGAACAAATCCAAGGAAAATTAATTAGTGTAGACGGATATTAACAAACCGTCGGGGAAAGATATCGTGGTCCAGTTTGCTGACAGAAGCACGCCATGTATGCATGATATTTGAATAGTTTACAATCCAGGCCACAGTTGCTTTTAAAGTTATAAAGATGATATTTACAACAAAGTAATTCAAATCAAATAAGTCAACTCGTTTAAATCATGACTATCACCATATTCGTTCTATATCTAAAATTTGTTAATTACTATATCAGGTTTATTCAAAATTAAAGGTTCTTTCCAAAGTTCTGATCCAGCTTTTACATATTAAACAAAACTCTAAATGATGATGCGAGAAGCTGTTAGAGATCGATGGCGAACAGAGGTCAGAGCGAACAGTGTTTACAACATTTAGTTTGATTATGAGATATTTCTAAAATATTATTTTCCAACACAAAATAATTTAAAAAGCTAACCTGGAGCTTTCGTCCATGTTCTATGGACTTTGTAAACAGACTGATGTGTTATTGGGACTTAGCATCGCCCGAGACTGTGAGTGATGTTAATGCATTGTCCAATACGTACGGTAAGTTATACCACATAATGACTGATACCATAGTTAAACTTTCATCAAAACATTTAGTTTCAAGCATTTCTGAACAACTTGAATGATCAGGTCCAGCTATTACATAAAAATTTCTAGAAAGTAAATTCCAATTTCAGAAATATATGGCTGTGATTGGTTCAAGGTTCGAATACATCACATGATAAATGTTAACCAATGAAATACAAGGAATATCATGCACGAGACAGAATAATGCTCAGGTTTTATATCATAGGACCCCGGTCAATTTCTTGATGTTGTAAACCGGTCTCGCTACAGGTTTCTTTTGTTTATATTTTCGGTGACAGCTTAAAATTGCCATCTGTTAAAATTCAAAACATTAAATGATCGTTTTAGTATATAACAACTGATATAATGACAGAGATTGTACTGGCTAATAAGGACTTAGAAGAGAAAATATGTGTAAGTTCACATTAATGTTTCGAAAGCGCATAACATACCCAGACGTTTGAACAACACGTGTACTTCCGACAATTTGAGTTAGCTAAACTATTTTTAAGTATTGTATATACATGTAACAACTAACTTAATGACAAAGATCAATTGGCTAACTAGAGTTTACAAGGTAAACATAGGACATTTCACATTGATGTTTCGAAAGCATAGAACAATATGACATGTGCTGAAGTTTGAACAACAGATGTACTACCGAAGCGAGGACGGAGGAAGATACACGTAAGCTAGTTTATTACACAACAGATATAATGTAGTCCCGACTAAATGACACTGTTGTCACCACATTGCTAGCTTTACCAGAAGTTGTTTTGAAAGATATACCTGTCTAGCCTCACAAAATTGCACAGAAAGCTGCAAAAGATTGAATATATCGCTTATGGAAGCAAAAGGCTTTACACGTGGCGCTGAAAGAAACACACAATCAATGGAGAATCGGCATAGTGTATAGTTTAGACGTTAACCTATGACACAAAAATTAGGCTTGCAGAAATTTAAGTAGAATAAACTCAATTTCCTATATATTCGAACTCCAAGATCTTCATATACTTTTTGAGATTTGGTATTAGGTCGGATTCACATATTTCAGATACTATTCGTATATGAGAAAAATCTACTAACTGAAGGCAATCTGAATATACTTTCATAATTCAAGTGAAACATTTGGTGTGTATCTGTTCAGGAGAAAGTCAAAATCTGAATGCAAACTTACAAAATTACATTTAGAATGCTTTGCCTTATAAAAACATTGTATTGATCAAGCAAGTCCTTGCAACTTAGTGCGAAACT
>JAULCC010341114.1:0-11766 GCA_032358795.1 Nuttallia obscurata | reverse complement strand
AGCTCTTAAACCTAAACTGTATGTCCCTTCAACAACAGTAGCTCTTAAACCTAAACTGTATGTCCCTTCAACAACAGTAGCTCTTAAACCTAAACTGTATGTCCATTCAACAACAGCAGCTCTTAAACCAAACATATATGTTCCTACAAAAACAGCAGTTCTTAAACAAAAGTTGTATGTCCCTTCAACAAAAACAGCTTTTTAACCAAAATTGTATGTCCCTTCAACAAAAACAGCTTTTAAACCAAAACTGTATGTCCCTTCAACATAAACAGTTTTTAAAAACATTGTTTTTTTAACAACATCAGCGTTGAAATGAAAAAGAAGTCCATTAAGAAACAGCAGCACTTTGATTATTTTCAATATCTGACAAGGTTGTTTTAATATCTTATATATAAATAGTATTGTGTTATCGTGGTCGCCCTGCTTTTAACAGCTTGTTGTCACAGGGGAAGTCGCAACAGTCAGTTTAGACTTAACGTCGACCAAGCGGCAATAAGGTAATTTATCAGGAAATGTGGAAAACTTATTGTTTTCATTAATTGTACGCAGCTCGAGTAAACGTGATAAAACGCCTGTCCTATATCTTGAGATTAAATATTGTAGAACCGTACGATCTTCTTTAAGATTCTGAAGAAAAAACACGTGATCACTCGAATGCACGATTAGCACGGGTTGGTGCTTTGATGTCAGATTTATAAACAGTTAAGCGAAGTGGAATGATTCCCATTTCTCAAAAGCGTTGGCAATTTAAGGCAACAAATGTCTTCCTGTACCCTTTGTGTTAAGCAGACAGAGTTTAATTATTTTTTGTATGCAGACATGGTTTCATTAAAATGTCGGATCCGTCTGATATTATTTTCCGGAGCGAAATGCCAGTACATATAATTGCTTCGTTTCTATACGAGTGTTATATTTTTGTATGCTCATTTATATTTCGATTGAATAGGTAAAATGATTATTATATGCCTGGAGGCAACCAAATCAAATTGGAAATTTGGAATTCATTCATTGCAAGTTTTAGGCAAATAGTATAAGATGTTTTCCTTCAAAAATAGTATCTATCTATTCCGAATAGTTGATGTATATAAAAAATTGAAAAAATATTTTAGCTTTATCGTTGTGAATCAAAATAGAGCATGTTTATCTAAACTGCGAATTTCAGCCGATTCTTTAAGACACTAAACAAGAAGGTATACCATAGAACGGTAAGAAAGAAATGAAAGAATGTGATTTTTATGCAATACAAGTGCAATGATAAGTGTAATTATATGTTAAGCGTATACAATAAGAAAAATAAATTATATCATAGTTTACTATTTCACCAGTACTAGCATGTTCCATTTTTTAGCAATTATTACATTCATCTTAAAATATTGTTCTTAATCTCAGTAATTATCTATAAAGAATCATTCAAGCATCGGCGATCTTTATAAATGACATAAGTCTTCGGTCCTATCTTCATTCAATCTATATCTTTGTCTTTATATTGAAAGTAACATTATTTGATACATATATGAACAAGTAAAACTGTGATAAAGGTATCGAAGCGGACCACCAAACGAAACTTACATGTAATTTTTTTAGATGAACAACGATGGCCAGACTTACTTGGTTTCAAACGATTTAAAGGAAGTCACATGGACAGTTTATTCTTGTTCGTCAAAAAGTATTTATCTAACACACAAAATGCCAGTCTGTCTCCATATGCATTTTCGCCTAACTTTTTAACTAATTGTCGCCACACTGAAGTGCGGCATATTATATGGAATGGGATATTTTGCTGTACGTGGAGGGGCACTAGACTTTTTTTCCAAGAGTATTCGATGCAAGATAATTTTAACTACTGACATTAAAGTTTCATAGAAGAAGCTTTCATAGTATGTTTTTATTGATTGATACTTTTTTTAATTTTTTAATGAATTAACTCATGTGATGCACGATTTCAAACGGTCAATGTTTATTTTGACTAATAAAATATTTGAAACTAGTCTACGGATTATTTTTTTGGCTTCGATACGTTGAGTTTAAATATGTATTTAAAACGAATGTGAAGACATAAGCTCCAATGGCGTAGTGGTATACTTTTATGCACATTTATATTTAGGCTTCCCGATTGAATAGGTAATGTGATTCTTATATGCCTGGAGGCGACCAATTCTTGGTCTTGTAACCCTTTTCGATGTCTCGGCGTTGGTTCGAGGCTCGGCCGATACCTATATATGTAATCAATCCATTTTTTTAGATCATGGTGTACATATCGAGAGAGAAAATGTAATTTTAGTGCTTTTAGTTTGATACAGTCGTCTCAAAATTGTTTTGTTTATAAAGTTAAATAGTTCCGGTATCACGTCATAGAAATTAATACGTCTACAAGCCGAATCACTTCTACTGACCGGAAAAAAATCTAAGTTAATTATGTTACCTTTATAAGGTCACTAGGAGCCATTGTCACAGGACAAAAAAAAACTACATTTCCGTTGCTCTTGTTCAATTCTTTAGCGGCGACCTTTGATGCTTTGCAGCAATACTTTTCTTGTTCGTATACGAACTGGATTGTGTTGTTGGTACAGAAACCAATTTCCGTTTCATGCACATCATGGTTTGTCAAAATGTCCCGCTACAAATCTGTCAAAAGCTGTATGATATGAAAAAGATATCGTTTAACCATATTTTCTCAGCGAATAGTTGTCCTTTCAAGATAACGCCTGGTATGATGGGAAATTCGCGCGATTTTAATTTTAATAATAATAATTATTATTATAATGATAATAATAATAATATACCACATTTATATATTTCTTTTTTCATATTGGACAGATGCTCAATGGTTATTTACAATGATACTATTACCCCCGATCATCAGGTTGTAAGTCGACAGATGGAACAAAAATCATAGAATTGTGCTATTTGACCGCTAATACTTTTTACGATCATCCCTGTCGGTACCAATGAGAGTTTTTCCCCGTTTTCAACGTCTTGCGAATCATTTATGTACACGGAAACAGAAAGAACGAATGCACATAGGCAGTATCGTCGTTCATAAAGCACCTGCTAATTGCCAGCCAAAGCTCGATCTTATACTCAAATCGTTTCGCGTTACTAACGCGATATAAATTTGACCATTTTGATGGTCAAAGGCAAGTAACCCTGTTGTTATCTAGAATTCACTTTTATATCAGCAGAATTATTTCAAGACTTGAAACAAAACCATTCATGATTTTCATGTTTGAAATTATATTTTTTTTTAACTTTTGTCAAATTGGTAGCTGTGAATGAGCCGCTTAATTTAAACTTGCTTTTGGGAACATTTACACTGTTGTTGTAGTGAGATATGTGTTCATGTGAGGTTTGTTATAGTCAGGAAACACTGTATTATGCTGATAAATTATGGAGCAGGGCTGCAGTTTATATGATGGCCGCCTTGCGCTCAGAAGTTGTGGCTCGAACTTCCATGGGGGTGTTGTCGTTATCTTTACTGGTCATTAAGTACCGGTTCTAACCAGGAAAAAGACTTTTAAAAGTCACTGCTGGCTTCAGCATAATCGAGCTGGTAAGTATATACTTATTACACTAATTTCCTCTACGACCTTTAATACGACATCACTTACATACACAACAAGGAATTAAGAATCTCTATCCAACGTTTTATGTGTGTTTTGTGTAATATTTCAACTGATAATCGCTGTCTCTATAATAAGTTTTCTACTCAGCAAATGAATTAGAACTTCGCACACTTCATATTTATCTGAAGGTCATGTGAGTAAAAATCAAGCTATTGTTTACTAAACGTATAATACAGCTATGCTTAGTTATCGTTGTTTTGTTCTGTGTTTTATGTCTAAATACTGCTGTAAATTTGCGTTATAGTTGCTATGGTATCAGATTTGTTGTTTACTTTAAAATACTCGATAACACGGGTATAAAAAAACATTTTAGAATTATCATTTGCTCAAATCTACACTAAGGTTTTGGATAATATTAACACAGTAAAGGGCGTATTAGTGTGATGTATTTTTTTTCAGTTAAATGTTTTGTCTCGGCTCGGATTATTTAAGAGAGTTTTCCAGCTAGCTACCGCACGGTCAAGTTAACAAGTTTTATTTTAATTCTTGGCCCAAACGTGCATATGAGATACATAAATATGTTAAAGAAAAAACGGGAAAAATGGAATACCAAACATCAATCATACCGGCACATACCAGTGCGGCGGATAAGAGAATGTATGTAAAACAGTAATTTTCTTAAATTGATCTAGAATAGTGTCGTATGATTGGAGAGGAGAAAGAAGTTTTCATTATAAAAGAGATTTAAGATTTGTTATGTAAATAAATGTTCTCTACCGCTCTGACATGTATGTCGGTGGTGTTCTATCCAGTGACACCTCGGGAGTCTTCTTATACCACACAAGTGTGACTTAAAACCCAATAAACAAATAGTTTGTTGTCATTTTATTTTGCGTTTTCCTTTGTTCATTTGTTGTAGTACATTTTATTGGAAGAGAGGGGTGCTGCTGTTTACTTTTTCGCATATACACTATATGTTTTCTCATTTGACACCAGATTAAAGTATTCTGCTTAGAAGGTTTTTTTATTATTGTTCATTCGGAATTTAATTTGGTTTAAACAGTATTTCAGTCATATCGCGACGTCCAGCTCATTACAGGCGGAGGAAGACCCCGTGGGATCCCTGTGCACTATTTCAGGCACAGAATGCACACGGATAGAACCACCGACCTACCGCAAGCCAGCTGGAAGGCTTCCTCACTTGAAAGATCCGAAGTGCCTAGACCGGGATTCGAACCCACAGCGGTGAGGGGTTGAGAGATTGCATGTCGACGACTTTAACCACTCGGCTATGGAGGGACTCTGCTTGGAAGGTGACATATAACACATTTCATTAGCTTAAAACGAACTTCGGCATAAGTCCTACAATAAACATTGCAACTAATTGTACGCTGTTCAATTTGGTGCGACGAAATCAAGGTAATACTTTTTACATGTAGTACTGTTTTCATTTCAGTTTAAAACTAATTTTTTACTTTATAATGATTTGTATTTTAATTACCTTCCAGTCGTAAATGTCGTACTTTGATATCTAACGTGTTTGCTTCTACCGGATATTTCAACATCTTTACATACAGACAACGAAAGTATGAGCAAGCCTGCACATGATGGATGGCAGTGTAACCCTGAACAATATATATTGCTGATTATCGATTGTTATTAACCGTTGAAGAGTTTGAGCCAGACTGCCATCACTAATAGGTGAATTGATAGTGATATACTAACAGATAAGTCATGAAACCGGTTGTTTCATCGCAGACAGCACATGCCGCAATTTTGTTTACACATTTATACAAACTCAATTACACTGAAAACCAATTGCTGAAAGAAACACTTCCAGGTCAATTTCCTGGGTAGAAACCAGTACTTGGTGATAGTGAAACCCCCACTTGTCTAGACTCGAACCAGCCACCTCTTAAGTGCAAAGCGGACACCATAGCCACTGCCCCACTGCGCCCTCAAAGCCTCTAAGCTACTATCCTCTCGGAATGGACTCTTGGAGTGGAATCATGATGAGTATACTTTCGCTATACCATGAGGTTCATAACATACATGTACGACAGTATCTGTCAGAGGCACTTATTCGAAATTAATGATTCACGGGAAACAACAAACTATTGGCGTGTTTTATGTTCCTACAACAGTTATCCCTCGTGATACTTAACCATGTCGGAGGAACTGATTTAAGGGAAAAACCAAAAGTGTGGTGGAGTGCATGTTACCGTAGCAACAGTTATCCTGCGTGAATATGGTGGGTGTGTCGGTTAAAACTAAGCATACAATGTGAATAGGGAACACATTGACGCTTATGTGACAGACACACTTGGTTGTTTGCTTGTCGGATCACGCTTTTTCGAGTGAGCAGTGTCGTTATTTCATGCACATGTCATTTCTTTTTACACGACATACAAAACATATGTGTTATAGTTACCTCACACACACACACCAGCATGGCTCTTTTCGACGGAATCCTGTTTCCGCCATCATTTTGTCGAATAAAATGGTACTACTCACCTTACACCGAACTCGTTCTCACTACATTCTGAAAAATGCTGCCGAATGGGCTAGAAGCACCGATTTAAGGTCTGATTACGAACTGCATGGACGAGCTCGGACGGGTTTGAACGGGAATGGTGTTCAAGAACTTTGAGCCTGTTAAAAATTTCCGGGCGACTATACCGTTCTGTAATTAGACGGAGTGACAACGTACTTAAAACGGGATTGACGTTAATACGAACGGAATTGCCGAACTTGGATCGTACTAGGAACGTGCTATGACGTGATGGGATCGGGCGTCTATTGGTAGTACGTGTGCACACTGACCGGGTTCGTTTGTAGCTCGTTCATTCCGTTCACAGACATATTCAATTCGACTGCAATGTGTCCTTAGTGCGTTGTTATTCCGTCTTTTATAAAAACAAAATAACAAGTTCTAAACAAGTTTGCAACACGTTTCCACACAGCTCTACAAGTTCACAGGAGGTTCTCAGTACGCTCTCCTAGTTTTGAGTACGTTTATTGCGTTCTTACGCAGTTTTTACAACATCCACCCCGTTTGCAATACAATCATTCAGACAAAGTATGGTATAAATACGGGCCGTTTTCTCAGTGGTTCATCATTTGGGCGCACACTGTTTTATGCCTTGAACCATATATAATCTTGCAGTTGTTAACATTTTGAATGTTGGCTTCGTACAATTTTGGCTTCTGTCCTCCACATTCCTCCGACATCCGTTTTTCTGACTTGGAGGAAGAATCATCAGAGGGTGCCCGGGAAAAACATCCTCATCCCATTTACTTCCAGACTCAGAAACGGGCTCAGGACCTTTGGGGTGATCTGAACAGGCTTCAGTTGAGCAGGTGCTTTAGATTCTTTTAGTTGTAGATTCTTTTTGGTAGCAACTTGAAATTAGACCTTAAACTTCTTATTGTCGAGTACCATTTTTAAACATCGACAACTTGGTGGCGGAAACAGGATTCCGTACATTTCTGACATTGGCGATTCAATCTGAGTATTGGTTCCAATCCCTAAGTGGGACTTTCTCGGTAGGTAGGCACTGCATGTGTGTATAGTGTTACACGATACGCAGCCTGAAACTAAAGAAAACAAAACACAGGATTCATCCGCCGTAGTTAAAGAACAAATAAAAATTGTAAAGCGTCCACTTCCGTGCGAGAGGCCGCGGGCTCAATCTCTGGCCAGGTCAAACCAAAGACTTTTAAATTTCCCTCTTAGGCGCTCAGGATTAAGGTTAGCATTACGACTGTATCCGCTTCCCTCTCTCGGGGACGTCCATTAGCCCTAGCTGGCAGAAAGTGACGTTGATCAAACAAACAAAAATAGCTAACTGGAATTTCCAGCTTTCATCTTCCTTTATTGTTGTGTCATGTGATAAAAAGAATATCAGATTCGTTTTAAATTTATATAAAATTGTATTAGACTCGTCCTGGAACCTTTATTAAATCAGTTGTGTACTTAATTTAAGTCGCTTTCTCGATATGGTTTGCCAATAATGTAAACCGAGTTTCTTTTCAAACAGTGTTGAGTTAAGCCAGAGGTATACAGAAGAAAAAAACAACAACACAAGAACAAAAGAAAACAAAAAACTTTCTGATCAGGGTTTGTATAGCTTGTTATTCAAAGTAAAACAAATACATTTGACTCCGATACTCAAGACACATTACAGATGATGACTTTTGAGGCAATGATAACCTACTCATATGCCAAACACTGAAACCTTATATTGCATGATCTTTCAAAATAGCTTCAATGTAAACTTATAATTGTTTAATAGCTGTTACATTGTCACATCTCATAAGTCTAAAATATAAATAGATCAAATTCGCCAGATCTTCCAGAGTATCAGGTATACAGAAGATCTATCTTAATTTGTGCGTATTTAGGACATATAACGTGAAACTCGTCTTCTATTACCAAAGAACCTATCAACTTATAAAAAGCATATTCTGATTTCTCTTGGAATGTTAGCATGCAGTTTGCGATGTCATCGGCAAAACCTGTGTTAATCCGCCATTTACTTGAATATGACTTTAAATTTGAATACATATAGGCTAAAGTTCGCACTGACTTACCTTTTATTCCTTTATCTATTAAACTTAAGTACAGCTTATGGTGTGAAATTGAGTGAAATGTATTTTTAAAATCCACATATAGTATTCCACCCGATTTTGACCATACTTTGAAGGCTAAAAATATTTTCTATCACGGAGTAACCTCGTCTAAATCCCAATTGTGACTCGTCTAATATATCATTCGCTTCTACCCATTCATAAATCCTTGTATTTATATTATAATGTTTGAAAATATTTTATACATCGTGTTAGAAGCATCCTCTTTAGTACCTGACTTGTGTAAAGGAACAATTATACTCTCACACCACATTTCTGGAAAATGTCCAATGTCTAAGACTTTATTGAAGAGAATAACAAGGATCGGAATTATCTCTCTACTTGTATTTTTATAAAATTCTGCACTGATTACGTATGTACCTTGAGATTTGCCAGTTTTTTATTTGTTTTATGCTAGATTCAATTTCTGCATTGGAGATGGATCTATTTAAGATTTCATTTTCAGTTTCTTCAAGATTTTCATACAGCTCAACATCAAGTATATTTGTCTGGTTGCTTTAACAAAGCAAAGTTGTAAATTAGTCTATCCAGATTTCTTGAGAAACTGTATTTGTATTTGGATTATTGGTAGTTTCACTTTAAATCAGTTTTCAAAATGATTTAGGGTCATTGTTACAGGTTACTAGTGAATGCTTACACTTTTAAGCCACTGTAAGGTTCTTAAATTGCCTATACGTTTTATTTTATAATTTTCAAGTCCACTAAATTACCTGACTCTCTAAAACGTCTTAATTTAGAATACTTAAGTATGTTAACATTTTTGCATCCCTACCCCACCATGCAAGTTGTGAATTAATGTTTATAATTGCTTCTACTTTTGCCATTAGTGCACATTAGACCTGCTGATGATGTATATGTCTACAATACGTAATACTGCTTCATCTATCGTCAGCAAAGTAAAAAAGTTTATATTTTGATTGAGAATATCAATTTGTTCATAAAATTTTGTTAAAAATCATTTTTTAAATTTTCCAGACCAAACTTTTCAAAAGTTTTTAAAAAATTCGCTTTCAGAGGTTCCAGTACTTTGATTTTGCTTCTGATTCCCGTCATTGCATGAGCATAAAAGATATTTTCTGACAATGTATCCTAGTTAGTGATACGGCCAGTCCTTATCAGGGGCCCTTTACGAAATTCTTAGACGTAAGAAGCTCACGTACGATGTTCGCACGTTTTCTAACGTGCGTTTTGCTAACACCTTCACCCGAAGTAAATTATCCCTGTGTGTTCGTAACTAAAAATAACCACAAATGTCAGTGGGACGCGGACGTAATAGAAATAATATTGTCATAAAGCAACGTATCAAAGCACTACCATTGATTCTAGGAAGTGTCTATTTACACTTACGGTCCGGGAATCATCGGCAATACTCGGGTGATTCCGCCATATTTTGAGTTACGGAATCACCCGAGTTGTGTCGAATGCACGCCTGAATGGATAAAAGGTACCACAGTGCGTGGGTTGAACGAAAGGTGAAAGGAAATAATACTTACTTACCAAATGAAGAATAAATATTTCAATGTATAATCCCACATTTAATCCATATGAAGAATAAATATTCCAATATATATATATAATCCCACTTTTAATCTGTATATATAATAAAGCTAGAATCACATAGATGCCCGTTCAGCATCGATACAATAAGTTTATGCACCATGTAATCAATTATTGACTCTTCGGTAAAGTTTCAAAACTATGTCAGACTGCCAAAAAATCATTCAAATAACATCTCGAAAAAAGTGGCAACATCAACTGAATAATAATTCGACTTTCATCGGCTTGGATACACAATAATACATTGCATACACATTTACCGGACAAGCTGTTTGCACTTTAAACAACAAACAAACTTTAATTACAGTTGCTCAGTGTATCTGATTGGCGTTGAGGTGACAAACAGCACGCGCCGTATGTCACTTGACTTTGTGAAGTAGATGGTGACCAAGCTACATAACTAACGAAATATATAATCGACCTCATCCTTCGTTTGTTGAACCATCATGTTGATAAAAAAAATTGTAAATTTATGATTTAATAAATATCTTAAAATTTTTAAATATAATTTTCATTTCAACTTCCTATGACTGTTTAAGTCAGGGGTTTACCCTCATTAATGTTAATTGCTTTCCAAAAGGCTGCATATGCCGGCGTCTGTTGGGCTGTATAATTAGGTGTGATGGAGTAATGTTATTTAAAGAATATGAGAGTTTCTGATGTGTTTGGATGAAAACGTTAGAATTTTAATATTTCAAAATTTTTCCTTACCCAAATTGGTGGCATGTTGTTGGAAAATAATTATATTGTAAGCGTGAAGAAATTGGGTCACGATTGTTTATATTTACAAAGGCTTGGTGGCGCTTTTCTAAATACCGCGATTTTAGTGATACCGCGAGATTAATGGCCCCGAGTATAAGTGTCAATAAGAAATCCTTATTTACACTTACCGTAAGTGTCAATAGAATCGGCCTTAACTTAATAACGTTAAAGTGGGCCGTTCTGGAAGTGGGCCTTTCTGACCCTGGTTTGTTAGTTATAGTCAGTTCAAAAGCGCTTACCGCTTTTGTTATTTTGTTGCACCGTCATACAAGTATTATTTTGTTGCACTATCTAGCCGACTTGGGTCATTTTGACTCGTGGGTCGTTTTTGTAGTGGGTCGTATATTGACCCATTCAGACGATATTCGGACTGCATTTACAAGCCATTTACAGTCAAAATTTCTCTTCAGACTTTTATGACAGGCATTGCTTTAAGATATTAAGAAAAAGATTATGAACACATTAAATTTTTATTGACGGCCGATTGAAATTAGCGTAAAGCGTTCGAAAACAGGATATTCATGTAAGGCCGTTCATGTTGTGATTGAGATCGGATTATCAGGGCGTGTCGCGAAAATGGAAAACATACATTTTTTTCAACAGGTGAATGACATCCAATCGGCACGACAAAGTCTTCCTCGTTTGTCAAATTTTGTTTCTTTGTAACTACCAGATTATCGCAGTTAACATTGTAGTGTTTCAGAAGATTTGACAATAATTCTTTTATTTTCCAGCGTACGTCGAAAAAGGTTGCCATTTTGGATTTCAAAATAACGAAAACAGATGTATTTAATGAAAAGATATAAAAAATAATTTTTAAAAATGGAAAAAAATATATAAACAGTGTGAATGTTCGTGTTATTGAAATAGTGCTTAGATAGATGAGTGTTGCACACTGCTAATAAATAATAAACGAACCGACGGCAAACAGTCAGTTACAAGTGCATATATAGGTGGCCGCGTAACGTTACTCCCTGAAAGGACAAAAATAAATATAGCCTATATATTTTTTGGGACAATATATAGATCGTTAATTCATTTCCAAATTTGTAAAAAATTATGTTGAAGGGACTTCTTTTTTTTAAATTTCTTTTTGGTTTACATAAGTATAAACCAAAAATCAGTTGAAGAAAATCACGGAATTATACAACTCTCATAGCTGGCTTGCCTATAATTAAATTAAGTCACTTTCTGCCTTAAAAGTTGCAATGCAGCAGGAATCCAGAGCAAA
>JAULCC010340893.1:0-11767 GCA_032358795.1 Nuttallia obscurata | reverse complement strand
GAGAAATACAAGGCAAGTAGATCATCAACAGCCTTAGTACAGTCCCTTCTGATTGGTCAAACCGCTTTCAGTGAGTCGTATCTTTATATCTTGTCAATAGTATCACATTTCTTCTAAATGTTGCTAACAGCACATTTCCCGTATTGTCGATTATGTTACATTTCTTGTTTGTTTCGTTAATACCCCTATCAAAGCCATAGGCTCATATATTAATACTTTCAGACACTCGCTGAAATCATTATGTCTGTCATTGTCACACATAAATCACACTTCTGGTCACTTTCGCTATAACCATGTTTTCTGTTATTGTCAACTTTATAAAACATCCTGTCACTTTCGCTAAATTTATTCTTGCTGTCATGTCACATTTGTCGCACTATTGATCAATTAAGCTTTTTTTTCGACTTTTATCGTTTTCTCAAAGTCATGCTTTATGTCATTGTCACATATATCGCTTTATCTGAAAGTTTCCCTAATTTCAAATTCGGTTTGTATTTGCTAATGACAGTGCTTTCTTTCATTGTCTCATTTTTTTTTTCATTTTCGCTAATGTCCTCTTTTCTGTCATTGCCTCAGACACTGTTCAACACTGCTTCGTAACAAACAATCAAAATTCAAAGTACTTGAAGTACTACCGCAAGGTCATTTAAAATAAATTAACTCTAGAGGACATTGAAGTGAAACAACATATATAGCTTGGACGAGAAGAAACTGAAGTAAACCAACAGATACAGATTGGACTAGAAAAAGCTGAAGTAAAACTATAGATACAGATTGGACTAGATGACACTTAAACGAAACAACATATAACATAAATAGATTGGACTAGCAAATAACTGATTTATATCAACAGATACAGATTGGTCTAAAGGACGCTGAAGTAAAACAACAGATACAGATTGGATTAAAGGAAACTAAAGTTAACTAACAAATACATACTGGACTAGAGAAAACTGAAATGTAACGACAGATACAAATTGGAATGTAGGAAACTAAAGTGAAACAAATATACAGATTGGACTAGAGGAATGTGAACTGAAACAACAAATACAGATTGGACTACAGGGAACTGAAGTGGAACATTGTTTGTTTGTTTATTTGGAATTTAACATCGCTTTTACAGTATATCAGTCATATCGCGACGTCCAGCTCATTACAGGTGGAGGAAGACCCCAAAGGACCTCTGTACACCCTTTCAGGCACAGAGCACACCCGGATATGACCACCGACCTACAGCAAATGAAGTGGAACAACACATACAGTTAAGCCTAGAAGAAACTGAAGTAAAACAACAAATAAAGATTAGATAGAGGAATATGAGGTGAAACAACAAATACAAATAAGACTAGAGGAAAATAAAGTGAAACAACATATAAGATTGGACTGGAGGAAAATAAAGTGAAACAACATATTATAAGATTGGACTGGAGGAAAATAAAGTGAAACAACATATAAGATTGGACTGGAGGAAAATAAAGTGAAATAACATATAAGATTGGACTGGAGGAAAATAAAGTGAAACAACATATGAGATTGGACTGGAGGAAAAAAAAGTGAAATAACATATAAGATTGGACTGGAGGAAAATAAAGTGAAATAACATATAAGATTGGACTGGAAGAAAAAAAAGTGAAACAACATATGAGATTGGACTGGAGGAAAAAAAAGTGAAACAAGAGGTACAAATTGGACTAGAGGATACTGAAATATAACAACAAATACATATTGGGCTAGAGAAAACGGAATCGTAGCAACAGATGCAGAATGGACTAGAGGACACTGAAGTGTCATAAGAGATACAGATTTGAGTAGCCCGCACCCTTCCGCTTGGGATTTTCTAAATTTCTCTAACACGTCAGCAATTTTGTAGTGCACGTGAATTAATCCTATCCAAACGCATTACGATGTTTGCTGCAAAAGAAGTTTCACTCATCAAGTAGAATTAAAATGAAATGAAATGCACTCATACCATTTTTTACATTAAATGGATGGTAAAAGTGGCAAGTTATAGACATATATCGCTTTGATTTTGTAACACTTTTTTCATTTGACTACGAATTAGCTAATTTTGTGATTATGCATATATTCAAATGATCGACCGAATGACTTTTCAAAAACAAGCTTTAATTAATCATTATATTAACAGAGTAGACGATATATGCACATTCCTTTTTTACCAGGTGTTATAGCCGGAATTCTCATCTCCAAATACGGTCTGAAAAAGGTTGCCTTCGTTGGAAGCCTGATGTCATCCTTTGGATTTGCGCTTTCATTCTTTGCAACGTCCATTTCCCAGCTTTACATTAGCATCGGCATTATTTCAGGTAATAAGCATGACATGTGCATAGACAATGTATTAAATATATCAACAGAGTATTTTACGGAGCGTATTAACCCGCTCTTAGAAACTGGCGGTGTGGACAATGAGTCAAATGCGTTCAGAGAGTTTAGCAACCACGGGATTGATTCATTACCGCAAGTTTTTTACGAACCTGTAAATAAATTTTGTTTTTATATATGATTATTTTACTGGGCCAACCAAGCATTAATCTGAAAGTACCGTACAGAATGTATGGAATAGTTATAAATTACACATTTAGATCTTATTAATTCGGTGCAGTATTTATTTTGAAGGCTTATTTTCCGACCATACATCATTTGTATATGCCCGATTAAAGTGATACCGTACATGCAGATAGAGTATATTTCGAAATTACAACTTTAATGGACAAGACAGAGCGTTTCCTGTTTTTATTACCTTTAAAAATCAATTTCGACCTTTTTCTGAACAGTTAATCCATTCTTTTTCGTTTTTAAGTATCGCTCAACTTTCACATTTTCAGTTAACATATTTATTTATAAAGCGTAGTACGATGTTCCATCAGTGTTTTTTCACCGCCCCGGTTTAATTTCGGCATCACACGAGACCGTGTGATAACTGTCATAGTGGAAAGCTAATAAAATTGTATACGACGTTTTCAACAGTTATACAGAAACAATAATACGTCGTGGGACTTGCAACGGTTTTTTGTAGTAACAAATATTATCTAAAGACTTGATCTTACCGATAAATATTCTCCATTAATGGCTGTACTAAAATTAAATTAATCATGACAGTTAATTTGATAAATTCAATTCTATTCATTGTAAAAATACGAGTTTTTTCTAACAAATACAAGCATTTGCTGTCGTGTTTGATTTTCATGGAGAATGTGTTTTCCAACATGGAAATACCGGGTATTCTGTCTTCCGGGCACTTTATGGCGATCATGTGATCAGTGAATAATGACAGAGTCATCAGCAGTAAAACGTGTCAACGGGAACATACTTGCTAAATAAGAATTAAGCAACCAAACTTACATTTTCCGCTCCGATTATGGTTCTGATCCTGCCCGGATAGCGCAGTGGTAACGCGCTCACTCCTCATCAATGTTATCCCGGTTTGATTCCCGGCAGGGGCTAGTATGTAAGAGGGTTCTGTAGTGGTCTTCCGTCCGGACGTAGGTTTACCCGATTATTCGGATTCCTTCTACAATAAAGACAACACAAGCGCCTTCATCCCCGTCAACGAGAGGGATAAATATACGGTGTGAGAACTTGTTTCGCAATCATTGTAAAATAAATAAAGTTTTAACTAAACTTAAACTTTCTCATCCTGCCCATCGGTCTACCTGGTCGCCTAAACTGAATTGTTTTGCCTTATGACGTTTCTGTCGAGCGACAACGGTAGGCTTTCCAGCCCTTTCACTCTTTTCGGGGCCATAATGGCGTACGATTAGAATGTTTGATTTACAAATGTAGATGCGCATGTGTAAACGGTCACATGCGTAGTATCACGTGACGATTCGCGATGGCATGTGCTGAGAAAAGAAAATATTAATTTTGACTTTCTTCTTTAGTGACGGGGTAAAATTTTGCAATGGAAAAAAGCGACAATCAGTAATTTCTCGGCGTTTTTGAGGTTTTGTTATCTGTCAGTGATCAAATTTCAATGTCCCATGTGTAAATATAACACAGATTATCTTGAAATTGAAAAAGAAATCTTATTTTTAGTAAGTTGATCATGTGGAGTGAATTCGATTTAACAATTTAAAATTTACCGAAAGCGTTTCACGCTATCTAAAAATACCTTAAGTGTTCCACTTCATTTGAAAATGTCCGGTCTTTCAATTGTAATTAAGCTTGGGGCTTTATTTAAAGTGAGAACTTGTTGACCGATCCCATTTCTGATTGTAGGAAATAAAAATGTTTAAATTAAATTATTTCCGTTTTGAAAATATATCAAAATTGTAAGATCTGGTGATAACACACAATTATTTAGCTCTCTTTTTTTCATATTGAACATACGCTCAAAGCTACTTTAAAATATATCATTATCCCGATCATAATGTTGTCAGCCGACCGTTAATACATATAGATGGTGCAGATTGCAGCAACGGCACCATCACAGGTAACCATCTACATGTATACACCTGGCACATGTTGGATTAGTTTTAGTAATCTAATGTTTCCTGCTGGATTTGAACTCAGGACCCTTATAATACCCTGTGGTCTGTATCATACCACTAGACCACCGTCCCCACAAGATATAATCACGTGACAGATTACATTAGTCTGCATAAGATAGCCACTTGGTAAAATACAACAAGCAATAAATGTGCCGCGATATTATTCTTAATTTTAATATTTTTTTCTACGTCATCCCGCCAAAATCAACGCCGTTCCTTTTCTAGTTTTCTTTTTCTTGACCTATGGTATTTTAAAGCCCGTCGCTTATTTCTACGAAGGACTCATTTTTGGCATTTCTATAGTTTTCATTTCCTAAACAATCAATTTGTGCCTTCACTGATTGTTTCATGTAGACTTAGGCATAATAAGTTTTTAGTCATTTTAGATTAGCAGAAACATAAGTGAGGCAAATGAAGCGATACATCAAAAAAATGAATGTTATTAATAAAACGCAAACCACCTCAATTGATAATGAATTAGAATGGATTAATGTAATCAGCTAATTTATCATTAACTTAATTCAATTTAAAATGACACTTTTAATTGTTCAATATACATAGTTTGCATGGTTTTATACATTTGTATCGGTTTTGCAAAGTCCTAAACAGACACCAACTCTAAAGCAAACTCGATCGTAAAAAGTTAAAACATCAAATCGACATCGTGTTGTTGGCAAAATGATACGAATATATTTGTTCTGAAGATGTTGAAAGTGACAGAGTTCTATTTTATGCATCTTATATGTCAAATTTAATTGAATACTGGCTGAAATTAATTTGAATGCCACTGAACAGATATTCCAAACAAAGTTGTATTATGCTAAACAACTAGATAAGTTAGATAGAATAATTATTTAACCCAAAGGAACTAATTACGTACACTTTAAATCGTACACTTTAAATCGCAATCTAATCATCTGATACGTCAGTCTCATGATTTGTTTTCTAATGACTCATTGTGGTATGGATTAGAGAAATATTATTAAATTTAATTTGATAAATGCGAAACTGTTTATTGAAGACTGATTAACGCTGAAGTTATTTACATCTTATCTTTCTTTCTTAATTAATTAAGTACTTTCAACTTTGTAATTTCCTTTTTTTTTCTTCAGGTATTGGTATAACGTTCTTGTATATGTGCAGTACAGTTGTCATCGGACTGATGTTTAATGAGTCTGCCAAGATGACAGCTCTGGCCGTCCAATTCAGCTGTATTGGACTTGGGTGTGCAATATATCAGTACCTTCTCGATGCGCTGATTTCAACATATGGCGTAAGCGGAACGTTTCTAATTCTTGGTGGAATATATCTAAACAATTTTGCTGTTGTTATTTTATTGGCAGAAACTAGACACACGCCAGCGAAGAGAGTAGTAAAGGATGTAGCATCCATTGAAAACAGTAAGCTTTTGGGAAAAGATAAAAGTGCTGAACGCATAAGGCAGAGTTATATTGCTACTGCCTTCGCTGGTTTTAAGCAAATGTTGGCAGAGATATTCACCATTCCATATTTACTTGTACTTATTGCAACTGCAATAATTCTATCCGCGATAGATGGCTACCAGATTGTTTATGTAGATATATATGAATGGAAAAACTTTTCCAAAGAAATTGGCCTCGGCTCAGTAGCTCCATATCAGGCATGCAGCATTACCGTAAGACTTCTCTTTGGACTGGTCATTCGGATAAGAGGAGTTGACTCGCTAATTATACCCATAGTATGCTGTTTACTTGGGTGTGGAGGAGTACTTGTTTTTTATTTCTCCAGTCATTACTCTATTGCTTATATTGGATCAGGTCTTTTAGGGGTATCAATGGGAAGCGCTGTGGCGGGGTCTGGTATTATTGTAGCTGAAATTGTGAACGTGGAACAGTTTGGTATTGCATATGGACTTACGCTGTCACTTAGCGCTATTCTTTTGATTGGATCTGGACCCTTATACGGTAAGATTACATTTAGGATTAAATCTCGCTGGCATTATAGATTATACTGTAATATTACATTTGGTTTCTCGTCTATTTGACATGAGATACCATTTAGTTATAAGTGTATTTGACATGGTAGACCATACTGTTAACCCTCTCCTCCACAGGCTAATTTGTTATCATTACATCATATACTATATTTAGATTAAAATTAAAAAATACTTTTGGTAAGGGAAAGAACCAAATCCAAATGGTATCAAAAGGTTCTAGCAAACAGAATAGGCGCTGATCAGGCCGCGAATACAACAGCTGCCTAATCTTGGTATATTCTGTTTGCAAAGGTGTCAAAAGGCGAGTATGTGGAGTAAAGGATTAAGTTAAATCTTGTATCTAGTCTACTGCTTACAGTAGATAACCAATATTGTTTTTAAGTCTATTTTACATGGTAGCTATGCAAAGAACCTAGAACCCGTCTTATAACTTATCGACAACTTTTACGACAGTTATCGTAAGTTCTTTTAAGTTTTATGATTTGCAAGTGTGACATCATTCACAAAAGTGTCATAGGGAGCTAAAGTGTGATGAAAAGTAACAAATCAGTACTCTTCAGTATGAAAATAAACAATTAGGGCATCTGTCAAACTCTATAAACACATTTCAGTTACGACAATGTTTGCCGTTTTTTGTCCTACGACGTTTTAAAAGACGGAAACATCAAAACAAAAAACCCTACAGTCCATAGAAGAGACGTTGGTCGATGCAACATAGTTTCACTATCTTCTATATTACATGTGTTTTTGTTTTTGTATTTTACTTTAAAAGTCCCTTGTCTCTTCAAAACTCTAGACGTATTCGAAAGTGTTCACACACTATTCTCTCAATGCCATTTTCACCTAACATATGGGATCAATTTACGCATGCGCTAGTCATATTTAATCTAGACCAAGCCGTCCATTTGACGTTATCAATCCAGCCTGCACATTAAAATTAAGAGGGTTAACAGTAAGTATTTATGAAATAGAAAAAAAGGTTAAGGACAAACAAAGCAATTAAACAACCTAATTTTACCAAATATAAAACAGGTATAAGTCAAGTTCAAATGTTATCAGCCACTTTTACATGAAACGTGTATACTTTAAAATAACCAGAGCCTTTAGTAACTTCGCTTCAACAATATTTCGGTTTTAATGCGGGTTCCAGCCAGCTCATGACAGATGGACAAAATTCTCTGGTGAACTACGTACATTAATTCAGGTACAGCACGCACTATTATAGAACCATGTGCGGATGTGCGTTGTGCCTGCAATAATGCTATATACTTGAGCTCATCTTATACGCTTTCTGGCCTCTGGCAGGTAGAGCTTAATAGTGTCAGCATTAGTTATACTCTGATGTAAGACCTGGCTTACCAATTTATGAGCATTATCCCCGCCATAGATAAACTATGTAACTTTTACATCTGTTATAAACCCGTTAAGGACTAAAACCCGCAGATTCTATATTGTTTGCACTCCCAACTTTTCTGTCTAATGTTTTTAAAAACAGTTTACTGGAATAGCAAAACAATATCTAAAATTTTGGAAATTAGCAGATGACATTTGAAAACTTTTTTCAGAAAGGGTTAATAGTATATGCTGTCTGCGTGGCAGGTGGCTCGTTTGTCCAATCACAGCTGGTATTACATAATAAGAGGTTTACAATGTCATAACGGTCACATGTAGAGATTGGCGTCATTTCAATATATTCTTACTAAAACTGTTTTGTCCCGCTTTCTATAACAGGATAGCTTAAAAATAAAAAACTCAATCCTGTCCTTAACTGCAGTTTGAAAAAAAAAACGACAGTAAACCACTATGTCGGTTTGCAGTTGCTGGAAATATTCGCATTACTTTTTACAATACAATAAAAAGCTTTAATTGATAAATAAGCATGTTTCTGTTTTTTGTAGGGTTTGTAACTTGTGTATTAATATATTTCTTCGTTTACTTTTAGGAGCCATCAGAGACAGTACACAGTCTTACGCACCGGTGCTTCTTATCTTAGGGTCCATACAAATAGTGAGTGCGATTTTATACTCTGTAGCATTTGTTGTGCGCAGGGTATCAAAAACCGCTAGAAGTAACCCAGAGAAAAACGCTAATACAGATAGTGACGGTAGTCTTATTGAAACAGATTCATAGAATGGGTATGGTGTTTTTTCAAACACGCTAACTTGACCCATTCTTTCACAAGGACCCAAGGATGCAAAAGCGGTGATTATAAGCTGACAAATAACAGAGGAAATATATCAATATACACAAGAGAGCCATAATGACCCTGATGCGCTCACCTAAAATTCCCTTTCACAAAATAAGTTACCCTTAGAGTCGCTATTTGAACACTCTTGATAATGAACCTATATATTATGTAAAGCACATAACAGATCACTTTTGGCTCAGGTGAGCTAAAACTCACCATTTCTACATGTACAAGTAGATGTACAAAAGACAGTTCTACTGACAAATTCAAATATACACATGAAGCTAAAAGTTCAAGGCGTATTTGGGAAGAGAACAAAGGTCTCAAAAAATGTGTAATCAATACATATCACTTTTTATTATGACTAACCGTCAAGTTTTATTAAAACTGGTCAACTGGACATTATATACAAAATATTTTCAAGAATAATGAAACCAGGGTTATAGTTTGCCCATCCCAAAAGACATCTTATTTTACACATCTTCATATCTGAACCATACCTACTAGAGGTTAGAAACTTTGTGTGTGTATTTCACATACAGATTTCCAATCAAGGTTGTTCGAACGACGACTATATGGGTTACTGATTTTGTGATTCTTAGGGATTTTCAGGTGAGCGATTAAGTACAGAGCCATAATGGTCTTTTTGTTTCGTTCAAGTTGCCAAGAACTTTGTTTTAACTGTTTGTATTAGATATGATACCTAGAAAGGAATGACATTCATATTTTTCTGGACATTTAGTATATCTAGTTAGCAGTAACTGTTGTTGGATGCTTCGCATGTGACAATACTTTCAAACATTTTAAACCTGTATCCTTGTGAGTTTTGTCAAAACTGATGCTAACGGTATCTTGGGGGGATTGATTGATTTGGATTGTGCGGCATCGCAACACTGTATATGTTATATGGCGCCATTCAGGAAATAACTTTTGGATCCACATCTCATTACATCCAGATAAAATAATGAGGTATGGATTCAACAACTTAATACCTGCTGGAGAATCAGAAATACAGAAACTCTAGTTTACGTTAAAACCCAATTAGTCGCCTCTTACGATCATGCAAGGGATAAGCAGTGGTCCAAATTCCTGTGCTACATTAGCACGCCCCAGGCCCACATGGGGGGAGGGGGGGGGGAAGGGTGTGAAAAGGACAGGATGTCTTTGACGTATTGTACATAAACGATGTTGAATTAGTTGCATAATACATGTACATAGTTTGTTTATGATATTTGCAGCTGGTTAAAAGTGCCTAATATACGTCAATAGATGTTTATATGCTTATTTTACTTATAGTTATTCTGATACTTTAGTCATGGGGATTGTTTTGATAATTTGATGCTTAAACTAAATTTTCGTGAACCAGGCTAAAAATTCACTAAAAAACTCCATAGTCTGGAAACCCAAGAATAGTCTGTAACACTCTAGATTGGCTTTCAGCTCTAACGTGAATGGTAGAAGTTGGGGAGTCAAACTACAAGGTTAGAGATTATTCTTGAGTTTCATGTCTAATAATGAGTTGGTAAATTCCAAACGGGGTCTTCTATCCATTAGATGAAATGATTTCATTATTTGTATCCAGTATAATATGCTGTTCATGGATCACTGTTGCAAAATTGTTTATTGGAGAATATGTTATTGTCTGACACCATGGCCATAGAAACACCATGACAACATAAGAACACTTCCGGTCAGTTCTATTAATTCCATGACACAAATTATACTAGTTTTACCAGAATAAACATTGACAGGCTCTATGGTCTAAGAAACTAGTTTTAATGATAAATTTATTGAATTTTTTAAAGTATATTACATAATTTCATTTAAATGTTATCCGTATGCTTCTAAGCTTGGTTTCCAAGGAAACTTCATGTAATTGAAACTTAGCGTAAATCTTATATTATATTTTTCTTTTTACTATGGTACCTAATCTTAATTACTGTAATAAATTATTGTTCTATGTAAAATGAATGCTAGCATAATATCATTCAATATTTCTTTATTTAATTGTAGCTTATCTTGTTTATTATTTAAGAATTTCTTCATGAAATTGCTGTTTTGACAATTCGTTATTTTATTGCATTTGTGCGATACAATATGAATAAAATTAACAAGATTGAATAAAGAGTTTAACTTTTTTACATTTTATTTAAACCTCTCCCCCACACACACACACAACACACACACACTGAATTAGCTTGTATTTAAACTAATATGGTGGCATTTTAGAAGATATAAATGCGTGAAGTTCACCTATTTCATAATGGAAAAGGAGAACTTTTATAGGGAACAATTAAATAATATGTTGACATGGCAACCATATTCTGTAGCAACCATTTGTATTCATATATAAAAGTGTGATAACTGATAAAGTTTAAAGACTTCCTGAGTCTAGTTGTTTACAGAGAATCCATGTTAATTATAATAATTATAATAAGAGTATGCCCCCCCCCACCTTTCAGAGAGCCACTTTGTCAGTAACCTACTTGTCATATCCAAGGCCCCTGCCAATTTTGTGGACCGTAGGTCAAGTCAGTCTTAAATTATCAAACAAAAGATTTTTTTTATTCTCAAAGAAACTGTGACATTAACCTTTGACCTGATGATCTCATTAGGGGTCCTCTATTGGTAATGAAAAACCTCCCTGCCGAGTTAAAGGACCATTGAACAATAAAGCAATTTCTATGCATATATAATATGGTCATTATTTGTAGTAAATGCAGGAAAGAATTATCTAACTTGATTATTTACATGTACTTATGTGTGATGCTTGGAAGGCCTTGTAGAAAATTTCAAGCATCAAGCAGTTACTTAGATATGGACCCTTAAATCAAATTGAATGTAGAAACCTGCAAGTCTTTAACCTGAAGTTTTAAGTCAAACAAAATGAGTGACACTTTTATTCACCGTCTTACATTTTTTAAGAATAACAGAAACATTTGAAAAAATGTCCATAAATGCCATAACTATAGCCATTGTTAAGTCTTGATGATTTAAAGAGGCATAACTCTGTCAGATATGACCTTGACCTTCAGAATTTGACTGCATGATCAATAAATGTTTATAAAAGACAAAGTTAAAGCCAAAGTTATTTTC